>JARHVA010000943.1:2165000-2260000 GCA_037957365.1 Torreya grandis | reverse complement strand
TGTTACACTATCTACTAGGGTGTGAAATTAACCTACATGTTTGCACTGATCAATGATAGTTTTGATTGAAATAATTTCATATCCTATGGGATCTTGTGTATGAAAACGTCTTCAATCTTGTAAAAGTGGCCTTAGTATGCTTATTTTTATTGAAACCCTAGTTGTGCACTACATAACCACATGTAAAATATGGATAATTGGTGAGAGGGAAGGTTTGAGATTACATAACCACCCCATATGGATAAATTTTTCCTATATATCTAATACTCTAAACATGGAAGTCAAAAAAAATTATTTCTCTCACCTAACTAAGTGTGTGCAATCATGTGTAATACTAACATGCATTGTAATCTTGTGTATGGATTTAAACACTTAAAAACCTATGATTTCACCTTGTATTAGTATTTGGAAATATATCATGGATTTATCCTTTGATTAGGACTTTTTAAAGAGCTTTAGGGAAGTTACACTTAATGTGTAAAGATATTTCTAGTGATAGGTAAGTGATTGCTAGATGAGCAATAGACTTAGGCTTGATATGTTTATATAAATTGAATTTTTAGTTAATTTCCTTTGAATAAACATGAAAAATGTATGGGATGACCCATATCAATAATTTAAATTTAAAAAAATGTTTTTCAAATGGTGTTTAGATAGGTTCAACTTAAATGGATAGGTTCATGATGGTGACATTATCTAAGGAAGTGCGGACCTATCTAGAAAATAATAATATGTATTTGAGATCAAGAGATAGAATGACAATGATGTGAAGTTATTTAGGATGGGAATAGGGAAATAATGTGTAATAATAACATAAATTTTGGAATTTCAATCCTATATATATATGAATGAATAAGGAATAACATGAACAATAATTATGTATGTGTGTATAAGTCAAGTATACAAAGGCTTAGTCAAAATGTCAAGTGTCCAATATTAAATATGAGTGCCAAAACCTTTATCAAATGATCTATTAGTTTTTAATTGATATGGCCCAAGTAAGGTAATAGTATTACATTCAAGAAAATAATTAAATACTTTATGAGGTAGATCTGGTAAGTGTTCTTAGAAGCAAACAATAAAATATTATAGTTTAGTTTTTGAAATTGTGTTGATGGTTTTGATCTCATTATTATTTTTAAAATTAGCTACATCATTAATTTTAGGTTTTAATTTTGTCCCTCATTGATAGTTAGAGGTAATGGATGTAGAATAAAGTGACGTATGATTTAATGTATTGGCATCCATAAGACTAGTCTTTATTTTTCATGGCATACCAAAAAAATCATCAAAATATTCATACATGTTAAACATGACATTTTTATTTAGTGGAGAAATAAAACTATTTGGTAATATACTTTAAATCTCGCTATCTAAAATTTTGTATGAAATTTGTTTAAGCATGGATTTAAATTTAAGTACATAGTCAACTAAATGTTCATTATGTCCTTGTTTAATATAAGAAATTGTAGAAAATGTGACCTTTTTACTAATGCTCATGGAAAAGTGTAATAATAACACTATGTACCTATATCAACATGATAATCACTAGGCTCACCACCTAATATATGTGGAACCTCTAAGAGGAAGAGTAGTTCCATGCAAGGGATAGAAAGGGTTAAGCTCATGTAAGAAATCCTTATTTATATTTATTTTTTGTGAAACTTTCAACTTGTGTAATAAATGCTTTAAGCATTCATGATATTTATTGATTGTAGATTTAAAACTAGAAATGGTGACAAATCTACATTGATAAACATCATAAAAAAACAAGTATCATCAAAAATGTATTGGTCATTGTCATCATTGGAAGGAGGAACATAAGAATTCTATTAAAAATAAATATGCCATTGGGACTAATGCCAAACATATGAGGAATGTCACTAGAAGGAGTCATGATCAATGTAATAAGACTAAAAATATAAATTATAATTATGGAAATAAATTTTTAAAATGGATAAGATTGAACCTTAGCAAAACTGTGAAATATATAAACCATCAATGAATAATGTTACATGCATAAAATTCTTTAAAAAATGGATGTAACCCTGAAAAAATAGGTAAATAAGCAAGTTAGGGTATAAACAATTTTTTTTAAATAAATATGAGTCTCAAAACCTTCATATGAATCCTAAAAATATGAATGCATTTAAAGAATAGAGGTTTCATAAACAAAATTTACCAAAATGTGACACTTGGGTATAGTGACACTATCATAATGGTAAATTTATTTGCATAATATAGATCTAGAATATAATAGTATAGAATAGTAAATTAGATCTAATCTATTTGAGAATATCAAAAATGTTTAATTGATATTTATTTTACAAGCAATGATAACATGAAAATCAAAAGAGATGAAATAGTCACACCTTGATAGATGTAAGGAATTATGGAAGTGTAACCCTAGACTAGAATGAATGAATGAGATATATGTGAAATATAGATAGTTCATTGTGAAAGGATAGATTCCATGCATAATTTTTTAATGATAAAATGCTAATAAAATATTCAAAATTATGCCCTTGTGATTGTCATTTGTGATCCTGGGTAATGAATGTGTATAGTGCATATTTATATATTTTGTATTTTTTAGTATGTTTTCTTCCTTATACCATACAACGTTGTATTTTCAATTATCAAATTTTTTGGAAATAATTTATTAAATTATTAATTTCTTCCTTTCTTAATTTAATTCTCCACAACACACATTGCAAAGGAGAAAGGATAGAAGTATTTGGGTCAGGAAACCTCAAGAATAGGTATAACAATGTATCTTACATGCAAGAATAAAACCCATGTACTTATTCTATAGTGTAAATGGAATGTCAAGCAAGGGTTTCAACCTCATATTCTATTGAAGTGATGATGTAACCACATGAAAATTCTCCTAACCCTCCTTTGGTACAAGATGCAATTAAACTTTGAAGATAAGTCCTTTAGAGCATAAATAGATAATTATAGAGTGTGCCTAGGATTAAGACGATAAATTATTCTCTTTTATATTTTGTCTAATTTATATTCCTTATTAAATGACTTATGAATGATTTTTTACATTTATTAATACTTATTGTATGGCACATACATTGGGTAACTTATAAATTAATAATGTGTGAAATATAAGGCACAAGAAATTAAGCCAAGGCAGAAAGACCCATAAAAATAATGGGGTCATAGTTAGTGGTGCCAAATTTAAAGGGGAAGATTTGTTAGTATACTTGTAACCAAAAAATCCATCAAAGGATAAATAGATTCTTTAGAAGGGTGAAATTAACTTAAATGATATGCAGAAAATGCTCAAAATCTGAAATGGGTGAATACAAAAGACATATGTGAGGTAAGAGGTTAGAGAGAGTAGTTTAGGGTAGGAATTGTCCTAATAATAGATAACTATAGATAATTCAATAAAGTTTGAAAAATTGGGTAAAATGTGTTATATAAAAGATATTTTTACCAAATTTGGGCATTTAAACATTAAACCTAGGTGTTTGATTACAAAATGCTAAGATGGCCTTACTCCAAAATGCCACAAACAATTTTTTTTTACAAAGGGGTGCTCAATCATCCCTTCATTATTTATAATGAATGAGTGTGGAGCTCAGGTACCTTCCACTCACAAAGGAATCTAGGATGGTCAAACCCCCACTTTACAATTTTTTACATGTAATTAAAACTATGTGAGCACACAAATGGATGGATGGTATTTAAGCTCGTAGGGGAATAAGTGGCCAAAAATCTTAGACATGAAGAATATGGAAGTTTTTTTAATTTTGAAGGAAGATTGAAACAAGATTGACAATAGACATGTGACATAAGGGTTTTCATTTTGAGGTTTTATGGAAGCAATAATAATGAATGAGACTATTTATTGTATATTGAGTACCATATAAGGATCCATAGAATATGGTGGATGTCAAGATGATGGAAAGTATGTTGATTTTGAGGTAGCTCAGACTCGGCCTTGATGAACTATGATCAAAAGATGATAAATTCAAGAGGTGGATGAAATAAATAAGTTGATACAACATGAGTGGTATTTTTAATTTTTATCATACAATATAGTTTTTAGGTGGTTATCAAGGGGATATTTTAAAAGAGCTTAAAGGTTGGGAACAAATTATGTAGGATTGAGTTCAAATGTCGGGTAGGTGGAGTGAGGGTTTGCACCAAAGTATTTTTATAACACATCATGGAGGTAGCAAATATGCATGGAAGGATGATTATTATAAGGTGATTATATTAAATGAGGGGCTTAGAGTGGAAGAAGTGTGGATCACACATGAGTGTCATCCCTTTAACCTATAACTCTAGTCTTTTGCCTGAAAATGTTCCAAATAAAAAATGTAAACAAAAACTTTATTCTAAATTTGTAACTTTATAAATATTTTTTTATATTTTTATTTTTTTTAAACATTTAATAAAAAAATATTATAAACATTTTAAAAAGTCTAGAAAAGAAAAAAAATTTATAAAAAATTAATAAAACTAAAAAAACTTGCAATGCATGCAAAAAATAAAAGCTCCATTAAATAAGTACCAAAACTCCATTTTATCATGAAACAAAACTCAATAAATAAATTTCTTGAATCTATTGGAATAGATGAAATATATCAAAGTGATAAAATTAGCAAGGTTTTATTGATATGGGTTTTATGCACACCAAAAAGACATTTATGAGGTTTCCTCTGACATTTTAGGATCAATGAAAGATTACACTTCAAGGCATGAGTTTTAGGGTATCTGAATTTATAACATGTTGGTGGAATAAAAATGAGTGATAAAAATTGTTTACCATGAATATTTTGGCTATGGATGAGCCTAAATATACTTAGAATGGATCGAAGGATGATTATTTTAACTAAGGTGGGTAAAATTCTCAAGGAAACTCAAAAAGAGGGAAAAGAAGGGCATAAAATAGGATTGTGAACCACACAAGATGAAAACTCTTCAATACCAATACTTGACCTAAGTTTGGATAATAAATTAGAAGACCAATGTTTTTTATAAGTTATGGTAGCACACTAACACTCGAACATAGTTAGAGTCAAAGGGAAATAAAACATAGTAAACATAAACATGAAAAAATAAAGGTTGCCACGTTTGTCAAATTGTTATTGCACATCTACAAGGGGAATTGTAATTAGCATGAAAAGGTCAATCAAATCAACTATATCTTACAAACAATAATTTTATTAGAATATATAAACTCATACACAATCAAATAACTAAGATACCATAATGATAGCACGTCCCACACATTCTATAGAATTAGATAACAATAAAGATTTTCACATCAAAATAAAATTATTAAAACTTATCATAATTTATTATTAATTTTAATATCCAAAATTCTCCTCACTTTGGGACTAGGAGGTTATAAGTATGTATAGGCTTAGTATGGTTATGGCCTCATTTCTCAAGTGTCATCTAAATTTACAAGTATAAAAATAGAATAATATGTTTAGAATCATGCGAAATATGCATGTACAATTATTTCATATAGAACAGAGTCTTCAACTAAATATATAATGTACATACAAATTAAATAAGTTAGGAACTAAAGTTTTAACTTGATTATACCATGCAAATACATAGCTATATTTATTAGGGTGTTGATGTTGCACTACTAGTTGAAGAAGCTAGTCAAGTAACCATAGTTGTAACTAAAGTAACCATTGGGGGTCCCTGATGGATCAAAATTGGGCCCATTGGGGTTTTCAAGATTGTGAATCCCAAAAACTAAGTACCTTGAGTTGTTTTAGAAACACTAATAGCTAATTATGTCCTTGGTATCAACCTCAAAGCATCTTATTTAGCCTTGAGATATTAAAATAATGCATTTTTTGCATCAAATTATTTGTTTATGATATCAAAATTGAGTAGGGAAGGTTTGAATAGTTTTATGGCCTCAACCATCAACCTTGATTGTTTAGATTTCAAACTCTTTAATTCTACCCCAAGAGTTTCAAATCTTTCCACCCTATCTTTGACAAAATTAACCAGTTTTAAAAACCTCTCCATTAGTTCCCTCAACTTATTCCTTGAATTTGTTGGTAGTTGAATGGAGGAGGTTCTCAAAATTTAGCCTATTGATGAGATCACATGTAGGATTGATCACATTAGTGACCCTTATATCTCCAAAAAATTCCAAGGCCTTGCTTTTATGTTGAGTAAAATTTTGCATTAATGTCTTTTTTTATTATGTCATTTAAGTGAAGATATCCTTCTCATAATTACATAATTTAGGAACCAAGATGCATCCATGCTATTCATTGGGTTCAATTGGTTGAGTGCATTGGTTTTGGAACATTAAACTAATAAATTCAACCTCTTTTATAATTCCCTCATCTGATGCCAAAACTTAGTGACAATTTCTCTATTATACTAGCTTCTTACTCTGGAAATCATAATAGTACTCAAAATGTTGTAAAGATTGGTGGTTACACTTTGTAAATCATCAACTATTTCCTAAGGATACTGAATGGTTTATCTCTATTATAACCTTTTCAATTCTTCCTCTTTTCTCTCATACATTTCCTTCATGGTATCAAAGTAGATAAATCTTTAAAATACCCATTAGGATCATTGGGATTCTTCTTGGGCTTCTTTTATAAGGGGAAAAAGTTATCCCTTTTCTCAAATTCCACTTCCTCCTTTGTATTCAAATTTAAATATTTTCTCTTCCTCACCTTATAGATATTCCCACTCCTCTTATCGAACTAGGTAGATACTATATGTAATTCTGTGAGAAAAAAATTATGTCTCTCATCCATTACACTTTGCATCTCCTTTACCCATTGGAAAATAATGAGTTCCACTATTTTTTCATTTGGACCTTGGTCTTGGGATGCAAAAGGTGGAGGAGTCATTAGAGGGGGTGTTATTATTTAGGGTGCTAATGATGCACTTATTTAAATTGGGAACTTGAGAGTTGAATGAATAACTCTCTCCCATGGTTATGGTTTCCTTATTGGGCTAACTTTAGAAAAAAAATTGGTAAATCTAGGGGTCCTTTCCATAGTCATGGTAGTTGATGGCACCGGTGATGACAAGGGTATTGGGAGCTTTAATTGGATTGACTATATCCTAGGGACTGGTGGAATTTTGGGGTTATAGGTGGAAACCTTAACCTTGATTTGAAAATGAACCCCTTTTTTGGGCTCTTATATGATCAGGATAAGAAATAATAGATGGATCAACAAAATAAGTAGACACAAATTTTCCAAGAACAACTAGAGGTAGATCTAAATCTAGAATTTATATACTAATAATAGATGAAATAGTGGAAGAAACTAACTCATTAATGTTTTATCTCTATTTACCTGTGAGGACTTGTTGATCTAAGGTGTTAGCTAGGGTTTCTTATACCTATTAGCCTTTGAGACTCATGGATTTTTCCTTCTCCAATTCAACATCTTCATTCTCTAAATGTTCCTCTTCACTCATTCCTAGTTCTAATCCCTTTACTACTTCTACATCCTCTACTTCTTCATTAGTTTGATAATCAACTAGAGATATAACCTACTTGGGCTCTTCTTCCTCTAATTCATTTGCATCCTCTTCTTTAGCTTCCTCTTATATAGTGGGAAGACCCAGTGATGGCCTTTATTATAGTTTCTTTCCCTTAGAGGAATTGGAGAGGTCCCTAGGTTTCCTCTATTAAGTGAAGATGGGGGGAGTGGAAGGTGGATGAGATGGTGATATAGCTAAAGGAACATCAGTGGTCGAAAGCATCATTGGAGGTGGTAGTGAAGGAATAGTTAGTGTGATAACAGTGGTGGGATAAATGGTGATTGGATTTGGTATGGTGGGGAGATCTTAAGGAGAGGTCTCCTCACTAATGGTTGTGTATGGTGATGACGTTATCAAAGGAGAATTGGGATGATTAGGAGTAGTTGGAATAGATATAAAATAAGCTTTAATAAACCTAGGAAAACTAACCTAAGTAACTATTATAAGAGGTGGTGGTGGTGTCACTACAAAAGTTCTCTTCCTTTATTCCCCTGAAGGAGATGTAGAATTTAATTTCATTGTAGCTATGACTAGAGCCTAAGTGGTATAAGTTATAAAATGTATAGGGAAACTAAGGTCCTGAGATGCCTCTTAGAATCACCTTTATGATTTAAGGGTTGGATTCCCTCTAGATGCTTGATTATGCTTCTTGCCCATCTATTTGTTCCTCTATGGGATAAGGAGCTTGATCATGTGGTTTTAGATCCTATGATTGGGAAAGAGGCCACTAGTGGCTCCATGCACTTTGTGCCTTTTATTTTATCACATCAATATCATATTGAAGGACCCAAGCCTGAATCATTGACATTATTTTTTTCTTCATCTTACTCTATAAATCTATGTCATCTAATGCATTTAGAAAGACAAAATCATGATCATATTATTGATGGCCATATGAGATGTTCACCTTTTTATTCTCCTTAATGTATTAGAGTATGACCTTATCTTGTTCCTAGGATCCCACTCCCAAATAATGCTACCTTCAAATTGTAGTAGATCCTAGCCTTGCCATCTTAGATGAAATCCATTTGATCATATATTGTAGTTTCCCAATGCTTAAAGGAGTTTTAAAATAATAGGCCAAGTATTTTTGGCCTAATTATTAATCAATGCTATTATATATTTAAAACTCTATTCATTTCTATTATATTTTACTATTGGAATGATTCACATTATAGTAAGAAAAAATATAATTATAGAAGGTTACAAATCAAAGTAGCTGGACACATCATAACTTAAACTCCATATCAAAAGATAAATCTAGCTCCAAAATAACAAAATTATCCAATCAAGGCATGGCCTAAATAACTACAAATAACCATATAGAAAAATTATACTAACAAGTTGCCTACTTAGGAGGCAAAGGTGGAAGATCATATTTAGAAAGTACCAACCAAGTAGGTGATTCCACATCAGGCATTTCTAGGGCATTATAGATATCTAGGGGTCATAAATAGTGATAGGCCAACCATCAATCAACTATGCAAGAATAATAGTTTGTGATATAGACTACTATGAAGGATTAGTATCAGAATTTACATGAGAACTCCAACCACCCCCTAGAGGAGGGCAAGGAGAAAAATGGCCCCTAATTATACACCAACTTTTACTTTGATGCCTCTTAGAAGGAGGAGGAAACAAAATACAAGGTAAACCATCAATAATAACTCTGATCATGGTGCCAGGGGCAACCCCCAGTGGTTAAGGAGCTCATATAGGTGTCATAGGTCTAGATCCATCTTTTCCACTTAGGCTTGAATTTGTAAATAGATTAAAGAAATAACAACCTTTTCATTAAGATAAAATGATATTCCATAAGCCTCATGATTAAAAATAATAGTATTCTTATATTTCCATAGATAAAATAGAATAATATCATGGAAGAATATTTAGATAAAGACAATAGAGGCAATCCAATTATAAAAATCCATGAAGAGCATCTATCACCAAGAGAAAGGCTCAGGGTGATAAGGTTAAAATAATGAATAAATCTAATACCAAGTAGAATGGGCTTTCAAATATAAAAAATAGATTTTTAAAGGATTATGGATGCTTTCAAGCTATAAATAAGGGTTATGGAATTCATATGTGTATTAGCCTCTCATTGAGGGGGATTTATTGGTAAATTAAACACTTAAAAAAATGAACTAGCTTAGGATCTAGGCTAGGGTACCACACATGATCCATAAAGGTGAGCCAAGTCCTAGGAGAGGACTAGAGGCCCCAATGCTTTTTGAGATTGTCTAAATTCAAAGAGAATGGACTCATCACCTGATAAAGAAGCTCAGGAGAGTATCATTTGAATTGCATATCATATTTCCACCTCTAGTCTTTCCACCAAGACTTATGAGGCTGTAGGATAAGTTTATGAAACATAACATTAGGTAGCAATTCTTGAATGTGAATAATATAAGGTGAGTCCACATTATTTAACTAAAAATTGATTTTTATTTTAGGCCAAGGAATCTAATATTTAGAGGTAACCAAATCATGGGTAGTGTGAATCCCTTTTCAGAATAATCACAAACCTTTAATACTAGGTAATTCAATCAAAGGAATGGAAGCAATATGAAGTATAGGGGACCACCATAAGATATGATCATTAAAAATACAACCCTATGTAAAAACCATTCCTAACCCACTTAAAGTGGGATTTGACTAATTAAAAATCCTTACATATGCTTTTGACCATAAAAGAGCCAGTAATCTTGATAAGAATAGTAGTGAAGAGAAGGGATTGGAAGCTAATATTCTACCAACTAGTTTTACCATAAGGAGAGTTAGCAAAGATACAATGTATTAGAAAAAATTTCCAATATTATTACCCTCAATATCCTAAACAATCCACTTTTCACATAGGGCCATGTTTTTTAGATAGATGTCAATGATGCCAATGCTACCTTTATCATGAGGGAGCCAACAAATTTCCCATACCACCCAATAAGAACCTTGGGCCTAATTAGAATTGGCCTAGAGGAAATATCTAATGAAATTGGCTAAAGTATCATAAGAGACATTAGAGGGAGCTAATAAGAGGAATAGTAAACATGTGTAGCAACCAAGATCTTGATGTAAATATATAACTTACCTGATGGAGATATGGCTTAGTGATCCAATACAAAATCTTCTTTTCAATCCTACTGAGTACATACTGCCAAAGCTCGGCTAATAAACTATCAAAAGAAAAAACGATGCCCAAGAACTTGAATTTTTCCCCACAATCAATCCATTTCCAATTATATTTTTGAATCTAATTAGGCATAGGCATCATAATTTGATTAAAACATTGGGTTTTCCTCCATTTTAGGATAAAGATGGAAGCCAAATAGAAAGTGTCAAGGCATTTGATAGTTTCATTAAAACTGGCCTCTTATTCTTCAAGAATGAGGAAGGTGTTATCTTAAAAGTGCCCATTGATGATTTGGGAGGTTTATTAGGGAAATATAATGTCATGAAAAAGCCCTTGAAAATATTTGAAATCCAAGAGATAATCCAAGAATTTAATGGATAACACATAAAGCACCGAAGTAAGGGGATAACCTTGACAAATGGATCATTGGAGCTAAATCCCCTCAATTGTATGCCCATTAATAGTGAGGTAAATTGAGTCATCATGAATCAATGTTTGTATCACATAAATGAATTAGGGTTCAAAGCTAAGAGCCTTTATCATGACATGAATAAATTGCCACTCAATTTTATCATAGGCTTTTCAAAGTCTAATTTAAGAAAAATAGTTATTTGAAGAGAGGAACGAGCCCAATACATGCCTTTCCATACCAAAATAATATTATCTAAACTATAAAAACCTTTAATGAATCATGTTTACTCTATTCTAAAAATGGTAGGCAAGATTATCCAGACATGGTTGGCAAGGGATTTGGCAAAAATCTTATACGAAAAATTGAGCAAGGTTATCAACCTCAAACTCGTAAGAAACTCAAGATGTCTAGATTTAGGAATGAATTTGATATTAAATTGGTTGATCATGGGTACAAGAGACTAATTTTTCAAGGATTCTTTGTACACTTGAAGTAAATCAAGTTTTGTAAACTCCCAAGTGGCTTTGTAATTTTTTCATGGGAATACATCGAGTTTAGGGGATTTATCATTGTTCATGCAATGTAGAGATTCTATGAGCTCCTAAAAGGTGAGTGGGGCATCATAAAGACACTAATCAACTAGATTGAGCTTGAAAGGCACCACATTGAGGCATTTCTAAAACACCCAAGATCACTTAGCTGTGAAAGGTTGATCTTGAAAAACTAACTTGTAATATTCAAAGAAAATTGAGAAGATATTATACTAAGAGGTAATCTAGGATTGAGCCACTTGAATTGATTTAATTTTCCCATGAGCTTACTTGTGTTTTATGATTTAAATAAATCCTTAGAGGCTTTTTTACCAATTTTTAACCATTGTAGTTGATCATAAAGGTGAGTGCCTCTGGCTGCATGGTTATCCACCACATTAAGGTGGTGTTTGAGAGAGGTTGAAAGCTATTATAACTACACATTGAAAATATCAATCTCAAGGGAGTTAGATACCTATCAAAAATCATTTATCATGGCCTCTTCTGAGTGATTTAAGATCCAATCAACATGTTTATCATGGTGGTAGAGGAAGGAAGTGGTGTGCAAAATGGCCTCATTCTACCACTCAATCCAATTGGTGGCATATGGGGACCATGGGGCAAGGTTCTATATCTCCTTGATAAGTCAAATAATTCCATCATGACTTAGCATAGAAGTATTAAAGATAAATTGATTATGTGGCACATTGTACTATCCTAAGGTCCATTCTACTTTATATAAAATAGGGAAGTGTTCAAAAAACTAATACTTGATTTAATATTGATAGGTTGGTCATTAATGCTATAAAAGGGGAAAATATTTTACTCTAAAAACATAAAGTGGTCTAGTTATTTGAGTACACGGTGATCCTTAAATTGGTAGTTAGACCATGTAAACCAAGACATGTGATTAAATGTCTACTTCCATAGGAGTGGGTTGGCCAAACCCCATTTATTATTTAAATAATACTAAGTCTCATGTTCACCAATGTACCAATGTATGGTTAGATCCCCAACCTTATATTTGGGGTGTTTAATCATATTAAAACATCCACACACTAGCCACATGGAAATAGGCATCCCATCTGCTAAATATCACCAAATTAGGGAATGATCAAGGCCATCATTGGGTGTATAGATGTTGAGAATGCTAAATGAATGGTCATCAATGTCAATAATAATCTAGATTGTCTGATGTGATGGGTTCTCCCCCATGGAAATAATGTTGGGGGAAACTAAAATACAATCATCATCACATCTCAACTCATACAAGGTGGTGATCTAGGTGGTGTCATGCCAAATGTTTTGCAAATACATCTGAAGGAGAAATATAAACATGTTAAATTCCTACAAACAAATAATATCTAAAAAACAATCTGATGACAAGCAACACACACAAAGTATTTGCAATTAAAATATGTAAGACCTATAACATTATATGACAAATTCATAAGGAAGGTTCATCCATATAAATCTCTCCCTATTTATCCTCAAAATATACTAATGTCACAAATTTGTTGTACTAGTGAGGGCATGAATTTTTGTCAACTACAATGAAGTGATGTTTGGCTTTATGTTCCTTTCAAGGAGAGTTTGTGCCCTCTTGAGGTATTTTTTTAAACCATGAGGAGAAGGATCCACTATTTGAGAGAACCTCAGCCATGGGCATCATAGTATTTTGGTAAATTAGATAAATGTTTAGTGGGTTGGAAGGAATTGAGATGGTAAGGAATGGTGGAAAAGTCCCCTAAGAGGCTTTTATAGTTTGAAAATAATCATCTGAAGGTGGTAGTTTGGGTGGAATTTATGTCTTAGGGCTTGATGACCATTTAGGGGGCACTAAGGTCCATCCATCACCTTGGTCTTTTAGCTTGGGCTTATCAGTTTGAGGAGGTGACTAAGGAGGCTTGGTATGACCCATGCAAGGATAATCCTTGATGAGGTGGTTTAAAGCTTGATAGTTGAAATAAGTGTTAGGAAGGTTGAAGTAAACAACCTTTTATGACCACTAGGTCTACTCAACTTAGATCTCTATGAACTCTTTCAATTCCTTTGAGAGGTCAGCCTCTACATAGATCCACTTGTTAGGGTGGGGGGAAAACACCTATCTGGCTCAATCATAACAACATTTCATATGGGGAGATGATTTGGGGTATGAAATCCTAGAGATGAACTAGCAAACTAGGAATCTCAACACAAATAGGAACATAAGAGGTGGTATTTTTAGAAATTTTAAAGTCATAAGACTAGGTAGATAGAATCATAAGTTAGTTGAGAAGGAACTAGACATTGGGCTTTGCAAGGATAAGTTACATCTTAGAGAGATCCTTAAAGTTAAACAATAAAAAACCTTTGGTAAGGTTACAATTTATAAAAACATGGATGCCTAGAGGCTCTTAGTGGTTGTAGAGCCAATTATGGATGTAATCTTCCAAAAGGATATGGCCAAAAAATTAAGAAATAACATAACAATTTTCATACCATTTATAACATTACTCAATATCGATAATAGGAATGCTTACCTTTAGATTGGAGGGGGCTAAGGGATTACCTCATTATATACCTTATAAATAAAATTTTGAGTTCACTTGGGTTCCATTAGCTCTAAATCATGCATCAATAGATGCATTAGATCATGGAGAAGTCATAAATAAAGGCCCTGCCTACCTGAAGGGTAGCACACTGAGTGAAATTAATGCATTATAATCCTATAAAATCCCACAGGACAAGTGGTTTGGGCAAGGTGAGCTAAAAAATTTAATAATAAAATAAAAACCATGAAACCCTAGCAGAGCAATTCTTTGATAATAAAATACCTTTCTTTGATATTTTGCATGGAACATGGTGTGGTAATAATAGTGGTGATGTCTATGTGCCCTCTATCTTGATGACAGTGACATCAAGGTAATACCAATAGTCCCCCATTTTAAAAGGGTTCTCATTGTGTTTTTAAACAACCTATGCATTGAATTGTTGTGAATTCCCTAAACTACTTGAGGATATACCTCATCACATATTCTCTAAATTTCATTCTTGTATCTGTATATGAACATAAAATAATGATCTTATCTAATCCAATTTTATAGGTATTTAGTTGATGGTTTCCATATTTACCCATGGGTCTTATAAATAGTGCCCAATACTATATCTATTAAATATAACATCATATAAAATCTATCATCAGTTGGCCTCTGATCGAGATGAAACATTTGTGTCTTTAACTTGACACTTATGATATCTCCTAGTGCCACTAATTTATTACATATTAATATTATATCTAGCAATGGGACCCACTCAAATTATACATATGTAATGTTGGAAAACCCATATAATCAATTTAGGAGAGTTATAGTTATCTTAATTCTAGGTCTAAACTTGATAATACAATTGGATGAGATCTCCCCCTTTAGATTCATCCTCTGGACCTTGACTAGCCATTTCTTTAAATTTCCCTCTACAGTATTTTAATTGAGTCAAACATTGGTCAATACTTGGTTATATGTGGCCTTAGGGATCAAAAATCTAAGATAACTTTTAATTTTCTTACCAGATAGATAAGCAGCTATGTTTTTTTTCCTCATGTTTAGGCAATCCCCAAAACATGTTCCATTCATAAATAAATTTATTAGAAGGTTTATGCAAGGCATTACTTTTGGTTTTTTTATTACTTAGTGGAGGCCTTACACTTTAATATGTAACATGTTGTTTATGTATTTATTCTAATCTAAATAAATTTGGTCTTGATCATAATAAGGCACCATAGATTTCACTTCATCCCACAATGCTAAGTAGTGAATAAATTTGAAATCTAGAGCACTTTTATTGAACACAGTATTTGTATATTATTACCACCTAGTAAATGAGTATGTGGAAGGATTTTAAAGATGGCCCTACTTTGAATAGGATTCCATTATTTTAACTTGAATGTTGTAATTCTTATTTAAAATTATTTAGTTCATGCTTTGCTTGCTCACTGGGAAAACTAGGGATTTTTAGATTCATGAGAGATTGAACTTGCAATGTTTGATCAAGAGAGTAATGGTGAAATGACTTTCCTTTGCATATATTTTACATATATCCCTTTAAAATATGAGTCTTGAATGCATTCATGTGTCATCAGTGTAGGGTAATAAACTTTTTATTTAGTTCCTATTTTGATTTGAATGTGCCAACTAGCTTTGGTGGGTTCACTTGCTTTCCAAATGGAAATATTTTGTTAACTTTATATATCTAGTCATCCCATTTGGGACATATGTCAATTATTTGTTTACTATCTCTTTTTATTGGAGAGTTATTGATGATGTCATGGAGATGTCCTTGTGAGTGGATGAATCACCTTGGTAGTCTATGTGACAATGATAAAGTGTACAATGTGCTTGTCTTAGTATGCTTGAAAAAGGCTTGGTTGATATTCTATTTTGGCATGCTTAGAGAGGTTCAGGGATGAATTTGGTGATTTGAGAATGTGTAATGTATATTATTATAATTCAATAATTATTTTAGTTCTTATGTGCATAGGTTTATTTCATTTGGTTGATCATAGTTTTTATCTAGACAGTTTGGGTCCAGTTGTAGAAAATCTAAGTGGGCAGTTTGATGAAATCACCATTGCCATGTGTGAATGAGTCAAGGGGAGTTCGTCATATGGTTGTGATCACATTAGTCCCTAGTTATTATACACTAAATATCAATTCATGCATTTAATCAAGGTCAAAGATATGAGGGTGCAAAGTTGGCTACTCAAACATAATTCACTATGTTTCCATACTTAGCCAATTTTGCAAAAGGGTTCAAGAAAAGCTGAGTAAGCATGTTGATGAGGTTAGAATTCACACACGTGGAGGTGTTAGGACAAAATGATCATATGATTTTGTTCATTTTTAGGCCTAGTTTATTTACATTAATTTTTAGATCATGCAATGAAGCGTGTCAAAATATATGCATTTACAAAGTTGGGCTCCCAGGCAATTTGACTATTTTTCCCATACTTAGCCAATTTTGCAATGTGGCAAGAAAAAATGATTGAGCCTTTTGATGGTGTTATATCTTTCACATGTGAATGTGTCAATAGAAACTGATCATATGTGTTTGTTTAGTTTTGAGCATAGTTGATTTGTGCCAAATTTGAGATCATGCATTAAAGCATAGAAAATGTTATGCAGGAGAAAAGTTGGCCTCCCAAATAAATTCTAAGCATAGTTGGATCTATAATAGGAGACTTTGAAAATTCATTTTAATGGTGTTATATCTCACACGTGTGAAGGTTTAAAGATCTTTTTGTCACATGGTTCGATTATCCTATGTGAGGGGATCGTTTGGTCCAAATTTGAGAGCATGCATCAAAGCACAGAAGAAGTTATTAAGGTCTAAAGTTGGCCTTCTAGGCATATTGAAAGGGTCTCCATACTTAGTCATTTATGAACAAGTTAAAGTTCAAGAAAGATCGATAGTGTGCATTGTTATAAGAATTCAGGAAGTAATGAGATGAGGACACGTGCATGATATTTAATGACTAACCAAAGGTACAGTATAAGGATCCAATAGAGAGTGGGTATTTGTACATATTGATCAAATGGTGAGTGTTGACTGCTAAATACCTAACTAATCCACAAAGATTGATGGAGCGTGTTGAGTCAACAATTCAAGATTACACGAGATGAGGTCAAAGTGACTAAGATTTAACATCAAGCATTAGTATAATATATGTTAAATATATAAAATATTGATGGTACGTATTCAATTTGAGAAAAAAGGACATGAGATGATTGTATTTTTTTTGAGGTTTAACTCTAACCATTGTAATTCAAAGATTTGAATTTAATACAGGGAAAAACCAAAGCTCTCTATTTTATCCATATCTTTCAATAGAAGTCAAAATTTCTAGTGCTATAAAAATAAAAGATGAAGAGGAATCCATGGCATTTATAATGAACCTAATTTGAATATCTAGAAGTGTGTATAGTCAAAGATATTAATGTCCTAAGTTGACTATGTATTCATGTTTATTTTGTAAGTGACCCAAAAAAGATATTTGAGTTTGTGTTGATGTTGTTTTGATGTCCCATGATGACTTTGTTAGTTTGGAGTGTTTTAGACTCTATTAAGATGCTCTATATGGATTTTATAGGGTTATTAATCTATATTAAGTATGAAAAATACTTAAGAAGTTGATTGCATGTTTGGTAATGGTGTTCCTATGTATAAGGTCTTTATTTGTGTTGTATAAGCATATAGAGGTGAGATAAGATGAATGTGATATTTTGAGGATGTTGAAGGGGACATAAAGAGTGGACTCATGAATTTTAAAGTGGTCATGTGTTATTTTTTTGCTTGAGAGTGTGCTGAATGGGTTAATATCTCTCTGTGAGACCTATAAGAGCTAGAAGGGCCTTATTAAAAGATGTAGCTACTTAAGGGTGACCCATATATGATATGGCCGATATATGAGGTTGTATTGATTTGTGTCTTCATTCAAGAGATGCCTTAAGGGATAAATCATATGTAATGGTCGACCAAGGTAGTGATTACCAAGATTGATTTATAAATAGTGAAATCAAAGATGGTGATTTTGAGACTTGTGAGTGAGATACTTGGGAGATTTTTTTAGAGAGGATTGTGTGTGTTTTATGTAATTAAGGAGGGGTAGAGTTCCCTAAAGATGATTTAAAGAGTATAATATATTGAGGTTATATTTTTTATAACCTGTAAGTCATAAATTTTGTTGGAAAAATAGTGCTTTTGCAGATTGAGTATGAGCGAAGGTGAAGAGTGATAAGCAGAGGTCCATCATTAAGTGTTGTAGACATCAGTTTAGAGGTGGATGTGTTTATGGGTATTTTTTGGTACCTCATCATATAAGGTGGTTGCATCCTCCTTTCAGGGTAAAACTTGTTAAAAGGTCTGGTTATTGTTGTAGGTCAGCTAGGCAGGTGTGGCATCACCTTATGGGATTATAGTCTTACTAAATGGGAATTGTAGTTATTTGATCATTTATAGATGGTCTAAATTTTATCTTATTATTATAGGACAATATTCCAATTCTAAGTTCAAATGGGTTTTATTCCGCAAGAGGGTTTCCCATGTATGTCATGTGTTATGTGATTGATCTTTCATTGTCTCTTTTGCTCATTGCTATGAATAATATGTATGCTTCATGAATGCCTGTGGTAACTAATTAAGTGTTTGTAAAGATTAGAATTAAATTTGGATTATTTGAGCTCGATAATTCACCCCCCCTCTCAATGATTATACCTCTAATAATTGTTATCAGAGTAGGTCCTTTGGTAAAGGCTTAGCAGTTTGAATGTGATCCAAGGTACAATATTGGTAGTCATTAAGGAGGTTTCTCTACTAAGGAAGCACTAATGTTCAATGGATATAATTATGATTTCTAGAGTGTAAAGATGAGGACATATATTATGTTCCTAGGTTTTGATGTATGGAAATCTATTCTGGATGGTTATGTTGTTCTTATTACTCCTCTGACTAGTGTTGTAGACAAGAAGTTGTTTGAGAACAATTCCAAGATGATGAATGCTATCACTTGTGGTCTTTCAAAAAATGAATACATCAAGGTAATCCATTGTACATATTCTAAAGAGATATGGGACAAAATGAATATCATTTTTGAAGGAGATTCAAAGGTCAAGATTGCTAAGTTTCAGATTCATAAAAGATAATTTGAAAGTCTCAATATTAAGGAAGAAGATTTTGTGGCATCCTTTCTATAGAGAGTTGAAGAGACTATAAAAATCATCTGAGGTCTTGGAGAGAATTTTGAAGAGGTGATTTTAGTATAAAAGGTATTAAGGTCTCTATCTCTTATGTTTGATCCAAAAGTATCTGCTATAGAAGAGAGTCATGATCTTACTCAGTTGAAGATGGATCAATTGCATGGCAACCTTACTACATATGAGATGAGAATAAATGATGATACACCACCAAAGAAGGAAGTTGCATTCAAGATAGAGATGAATCCCAAGAAGAAGTTTCAAGGTAATAAATCTAAAGAGGATGAAATATCTGACATTGATGATGATGAACTAATTACTTTGATTACTATGAAATTGAACACAAGCTCATGAAAGTATAAGGGTAAATTACCCTTCAAATGTTTCAATTATGGAGAGATGGGACATTTTTCTGGTAAGTTACCTCATAATCATGAGAAGAAATATGATGAAGATCATGGTGAAGGCTAAGATGATGACAAGAACACATACATGAAGAAAAGATTCAGAAAGTTTGACAACAAGAAGAGTCTCTACACCAAAGAAGATTATAGCTCATCAAATGAGAGTGAAGATAGTGACTCAAAATATGATCATGAAGATGATGGTCCTGTTGAATATGAATCTATATTCATGGTTGAGGAAGGAAGTTTCTCACATCAAAAGGTGTCTACTTGGAGTGATTCATATAATGATGAAGATGGGGTGGATTGTGAGACTATATTGATGAATTCTCTTAAAGAACTAAAGATTGAAAAAAATATCAATAAAAAGATGAAATCTAAACTCAAGGACTATGAGGAGAAATTTAGTGTATATGAGGCAAGATTGAATAAAGACACCAAGGAGCATGAAGATATGATCAAGCATCTCAATTGTTAATTGGAAATTATATATTCAATCTTAAAAGCTAAAGAAGATGAATGTTCAAGGTATGTTTCTAAAAATGCATCTTTGAGATCTGAGCTAGAAAAGATAGCTAGTAAGGTAAAGACATTTATGAGATTTAAAAAGAGCTCATGTGATCTATACAACAGTCTAAGTTGTAAAAAGCATGCTAGTGATAGAACTCGTCTTGGATATGAAGAAGAACAAGATAATGTTACTCAAGACAAGATGAATATGAATGTGAACAAAGACAATATTACTTTGAAAACAAATCATTAGACAAAGATTGAAGGTGTTAGAAGAATGAATAAAAATCAAATCAGATAGCCAAGTGTCATGAGGTATACAAGATTCAATTATTACTATTACACATGTAATCAATTTGGTCATAGGGATAGAGAATGCAAGAGACCTATTAGAAATGAGTTTTCATGGAACTATGATGGGGGTCATCAGTCAAAAGGTATGAATAAAGTTAAGTGCTTTAATTATCATAACATATGACATGTTGAAAATTTATATCCAAATAAGCTAAGGAAAGATATGTTTGTTACAAAAGGTATGGTGTGATATAATTATGAATAGAGAGGTCACATTCTTAGCTTCTGTGAGCAAATGTCTATAAGTCAGAATAGGTTCAATCAAGTTCCTAAAGTGCAAAGAAGAAGGCAAGTTAACACATGGAAGCCAAAGGTGACAAGTGTGAGTCATGATGAGACTGGTCCAAGTAATCTATTTTCTATGGTGGAAAATTATTTAGAAGTTGAAGAGTACCAAGAGGTCTCATTATCTGCTCATGTTTAGAATGAAGAGATCAATCTCAAGGAGAAGACCAAGGTGTTGATTGAGGCCAGTCTTGGGGTATGCATGGATCAAAGTGAAACATCATATTATTATTGAGCATGTATCATGTAAAGAACATCAATTATCTATCCCTAATAATGAGGTTTCAAATTTAAAATAAGATTCTTCAAATGAAAAGGTATGTCATGAATCTATGTTGTTTCCATGTATTGATAATCCAATCATAAAAGAAAAGGAGAATGTTGTAGTAGTTGAGGAAGTTGTTTCACTAAAGAAGAAGAAGAAGAAGAAGAAGAAGAAGATTATGATGATGATGATGATGATGATGAACTATAAGAATCAATTGAGCAAGGAGGAGATGATTATGATGAAGAAGAAGAAGAACTATAAGAATCAATTGAGCAAGGAGGAGAAGTAATATGAGGAGTTTTTTATTTTTTTATTTTAGAGCATTAAGGTATAAATGGTGTCTCTATCTATGCTTCTTAAGAGACTCCTTTCAAGTGGAGAAGCAAGTTTGAGTGCTCTCAATTTTCTTAGTTTTTGTCTTAAGAGTAAGTAGGCCTAAAATGGGTTATAGGAAGTCAAGGCTCCCAAAGGTGTGAAGGCTCAATTTTGGTCCAAAAGTGTGTGATGGGTGTCTCCAAGTGTGTAATAAGTTTCAGAGGTGTGTGTTGACCAAAAGGAGGTTTGCTGGCCATGTCTATTTTGAGATTATAAGGTTTTTAGCTATGCTATAAAATTAGTTTTCCTTATGATTTAAGGTATAAGTCTTATTAATATTTTTAATGGGCCAAATGGGTGGTAAAATCAATCTTCATAAATATTTTAAGGTTTGTGGTTCTCAATTTATTCAAAATTTTATCAATATAGAAGGTTAATTGGCTAGTAGGTTTGTAAAGGAAGTATGTGGTAGAGGATGAGCTTGGTAATTAAAATTGGGGTGCTTAAGGTGGAATATGAGAGTGATTTGGATATGAATATTTAGGCCCTAAAGATGTTTCTAATAGAAATTATGGGCTTTACAAGCTTTAGGTAGGGCTAAAAGGAGGCTAGACATGCCTAGTTTGAAGAAGAGTGATTTTTACTTAGTTTATCCAAAATATCAAGGTATGTGTGTTTAAAGGAGAGTTCTCAAGTTTTTTTAGTGCATGTTTCCTATTTTTTGAGTGGCATGAAGTTTTGTTGGTGCTCATTATGGTAGCTTGAGAGAGAAGGCTAGTAAGTAATATGTGGTGATTCTTCATGGTGTGTGGAGATATGAAGATGCTCAGAAGTTGAAATTGCTTAGAGTTATTATGGGAAGTCCCTCTCAGATATTTATTCATGTGTTCCATAAAATTTATATGGTTTTGTGTGTTATTTCTTTATTAGTTGCAGTGCTTGATTGAAGAGAGTGTTGGCATGGAGCAAGAGGATGTTTTCAAGGCAAGCTAAAGTAGGCTCAAGGAAAGGGGGTGTTTGTATCATATTTTTAAGTTGGTCCTTTATTATTTGATAGTCTATTCAAGTCTTCAAGATTATTTGGTGCCTACGTTTTCATTATGTCAAAGGGGGAGAAAGTTCCTATTGTGGGAGTGTTTGAAGAGACAGAGGGTGAGTTGTATATTGATATATATGATGGTTATTGACATCAATGATAAAGGGGGAGATTGTTGGAAAGTTTTAAATGATGTCATGGTAATGTCATGGAGGAATCCTTATGAGTGGATTAATTACCTTGGTAGTCTATGTGATAATGACAAAGTGTGCAATATGTTTGTCTTAATATGCTTGAAGAAGGCTTGGTTGATCTTCTATTTTGGCATGGTTAGAGAGGTTTAGGGATGAGTATGGTGATTTAAACATGTGAAAGGGGTCTTATAAAAATTCAATAATTTTTTGAGTGCTTGTGTGCATGAATGGATTTCATCTAGTTGATCATAGTTTTTATCTAGACACTTTGGGTCCAATGGCAAAAAATATGAGTAGGTAGTTTGATGATGTCACCATTACTATGTGTGAGGGAGTCAAGGGGAGTTGTTCATATGGTTATGATCACATTGGTCCCTAGTTGTTATGTACAAAATCTCAAGCCATGTGTTGAAGCATGATTAAATATATAAGGGTATGAAGTTGGTTACTTAGATATAATTTACTATGTTCCCATACTTAGCTAATTTTGCAAAAGGGTTCAAGCAAAGCTGAGTAAGCATGTTAATGAGGTCAACATTAACACGCATGGAGGTGTTAGGAAAAAATGATCATATGGGTTTGTTCATTTTTGTGCCTAGTTTATTTTTTATAAGTTTCACATCATGTGATAAAGCACATCAAAAGATATGCGTGTGTAAAATTGGGCTCCTAGGCAGTTTGATTGTATTTTTTCATACTTAGCCAATTTTATAATGTGGTAATAAGAGTCGAGTGAGAATTTTGATGGTGTTATATCTTGCATATGTGAAGGTTTCAACAAAAAATAATCATATGGGTTTGTTCAGTTTTATGCATAATTAATTTGTGCTAAATTTGAGATCATGTACTGAAGCATGGCAAAATTTATGTAGGAACAAAGTTGGTATCCCAGATAAATTCTAAGCATAGTTGTCTCTGTGATAGAAGATTTTGAGAAGGAATTTTAATGGTGTTATATATTACATGCATGAAGGATTTAGGAGTAGTTTTTCATATGATTGGATTCTCCTATGTGAGGAGATCATCTGGTCCAAATTTGAGAGCATGTGTTGAAGCACAGAAGAAGTTGTTAAGGTCCAAAGTTGGCCTTCTAGGCATATTGAAAGGGTCCCCATAGTCATTTCTATGCAATTTAAAGTTTGATCAAGATCAATAGTGAAAGTTAATCCAAGAATTTAGGAAGAAGTGATATGAGGATAGGTGAATGATGTTTAATGATTTAACAAAGGTACAAGATAAGGATCCAATGATGAGTGGGTATTTGTATAGATTGATCAAACAAAAGACTTGACTAATCCACAGAGATCAATGTAGCACATTGAGTCAACATTTTATGATTTCATGAGATGAGGTCAAATTTATTGAGGTTTAACCTCTAACATTGATAGAATATGTGGTAAATATCAAATAAGATCGATGGTGAATATTTGATCTTAGCAGCGAGGACATGAGATGATTGTATTATTTTTTAGGTTTAACTACAACCATTTTAAATTAAATATTTGAATTTAACACAAAGAAAAACCATATATTTGTATTTTATCCATATATTTAGATAAAATTCAAATTTTATAGTACTATAAAAAGTAAAGATGAAGAGGAATCCATGGCACATATAATGAACCTAATTTGAAGATCTAGATATATTAATGTTCCAACTTGACTATGTGTTTGTGTTTGTTCTTCAAGTGACCCAAAATGGACATTTGAGCTTGTGTTGATGTTTGAATGTCTCATGATGACTATGTTATTTGGGAGTATTTTGGACTCTGTGAGGATTCTCTATATGGTTTTTGAAGTGTGATAAATCTATCTTGAGTATGAACAATACTTAAGAAGTTGATTATATGATCAGTAATGGTGTTCTTATGTATAAGGTATCTATTTGAGTTATCTTGAGCATACACAGAGGTGAGATAAGATTATTATGATATTTTGAGGATGTTGAAGGGGACATAAGGAGTGGACCCATTTATTTGAAAGTGGTCATGTGTTCTTGTTTTGCTCAAGAGTGTGCTAAATGGGTGAATAGGTCTCCATGAGACATATAAGAGCTACAAGGGCCTTATTGAAAGGTGTAGGTACTTAAGGGTGACCCATAGATGCTATGTTCGATGTATGAATATTGTAAATAGTCATGTCTTTGTGTGATAGATTATTTAAGGGCTAAGGCATGCCTAATGGCTGATCAAGGTAGTGATTATCAAGATTGCTCTATAAATAGTGAAATCAAAGATGGTGATTTAGAGACTTATGAGTGAAAGACTTTGGATAGTTTTTTAAAGAGGCTTGTGTGTGTTTTATGGAGTGAAGGAGGGGTAGAGTGCCCTAAGTATGATTTGAAGAGCATAACATATTGATTACTTTTTATATGACTGTAGGTCATAAATTCTATTAGTAGAATAATGTTTTTGTCGATTGAGTATAAGTGAAGGTGAAGAGTGATAAGCATAGGTCCATCATCAGGTGTTGTAGGCATTAGCTTAGATGTGGATGTGTTCATAGGTGTTGTGTGAAATCTTAGCATCTAAAGTGGTTTCAACCTCCTTGCAAGGTTAAACTTGTTAAAAGGTTTAGTTGTTGCAGCTCAGCTAGACAGGTGTGGAAGCACCTTATGAGATTGTAGTCTCACTAAGTAGGGATTGTAGTTCCTTGATAATTTATAGATGGTCTAAATTGGATATTTATATTATAGGATAGTAGTCAAATTGTATATTCTAGTGAATTTTATTCCCCAAGATGGTTTCTCATGTATGTCATGTGTTATGTGATTGATCTTGCATTGTCTATCTTGCTCATTGCTATGAATGATATGTATGATTCATGAATGCTTGTGGTAACTGATTAAGTGTTTATAAATATTAGAGTTGAAGTAATATTATTTGGGCTCACTGATTCACCCCCCCTCTTAGTGATTATACCTTTAACACTTTTATTTTACTATCAACCTTCTTTATGTGTACCTTGATTGTGCTTGTTTTAAGTTATTACACTTGTTTGATCTCCATTTAGCCATCTCTTTAAATTTTTAGCTTTGTTTTTCATGATTTTTGGCTTTGATTTGATGTGATCAAAGCACATTGAACAATCTCAGGCCCATGAGAACTCAAGAGGTCAAAACCATGGCCGATTATAATATTGAAAATATGTATATCTCAAAAGGCTATGGATAGCAGAATGTTGACACATGGCATGATATCAAAGGCTAGGATACTTAGGTCCATGGGACCATTGAACTAATTTTTTTCCTTTTATAGTTCCATAACTGTGGTTTATCAAAAAGGTGCCAAGTCTCATTTGTTTAGAGCTTGAAAGCTCAAAACCTGTTGTAGCATCAATTTGAACCCTTAGAGAGTTAGAGGGTTCTTCAGGCTCTCTTTAATTAAGATACACTATGGGAAAAACCTAGGATATGGGTAGCCTATGGTGGGGTTGGACCTATAGATAGTACTGACTTCATCTTTATAAATCACATATACTAGTGTTTGCACTAGTAAAAGGGTTAGAGAAGGGGTAAAGGGTCATTAAGAAAGCTAAAAGGGTGATGCACCAAATTTAAATGAGAAATAACATAAGCATGAAGTAAACATTGAGGAAGCATAAGACAATTTTATCTCACACAATCTCACAAAACTAACTAGTTGCATAAGTGTTTCATAAACTAGATTCAAGAAGTAATGAATGAAGGCAAAGAGGAGTTCAAGACTCACTGAGAGCTTGTATCAATGATATAAATAACACTAAATTAGACTTTAAACTAACTTGAAGACACTTAGAAATGAGAAAAAAATAAGGAGCATGGAATATTCTCCTTCACAATGCCATCATGCACAAGCTTTACTACACACAATTCAGAGGGGTGAGATAGATATGTAAAGAAAGTCTTTATTACTTCAAGATGTCTTTCACACAAATTTTGAGAGGCCTATCCTTATCAAATGAGAGTCTTTGATCTTCTAGAATTGAGAGAGAATTTATTATCACAAGTGAAAGAGATTACAAATGGAAAAGAATAAAAGATATAGAAGAAGGGGAGAGAGATGTGGAGCATACCATCCAAGATCATTAATTGAGTTTCCATCCTTCTTGATTTATAAACCATATTTGATCCACTTAGGAATAAAAGGCTTTGAGTTGAAATAAATGCTCTACTATACTCTCTAGTCACCAAATCCCTTTTCTTTGATCTCTACACCATTTCCACTTACATTCATTATGAGGATAAATCCCTCATATCATCAGACTTGATAGAGCCATGCCTAAGTTTACTTAAGTAGTTATAAGTATATGTTTGTCGAAGTTATAGCTTTGTTGAAGGACAAGACACTCCTACACATCTATCCCTACTCCAATCCTAAAAATGGGTCTATTTTATATTTAAAACCAATATATTTATTGGTTTTCTTATATTTAATATCCATGAAAATATTATATACTTCAATGCATCATTATTGAACTATATTAGGTTGAAACAAACCTATTCTACCTTTGAACCTTATGGAATCAAGAAGCCACTGCACACAAGGACCTCCCTTCATGAAATAATGTTAAAACCATAAGAAAACCAAGTCTGCATGCATTAGATTCTCCAAGAGAGGTGTCAACTAAGCTTTAATGGCATCATTTGAAATATTTGCCTTATTTTTACCTTAGGTCACATTTTTTCTCTATTGAAGTCCCTTAGATATGAATTTTAATGTCAACCATTGATCTATATCCTTATGATTGGACAAGCATCATTGGATCTAATTTGTCACACATCATTGATATTCCTTTGCATGAATTGAATGTGTACCATTGATTTACCTAGTCGATAACATGGTCATAACACTTGGTAGCTTCTCAATTATCTTCAAGATTCGTTGACCTTTTGACTTTGAGTTCATCATTGATCTTCGATGTATGATTTAATGTGCTTCATTAGATATTTGGGACCCACTAACATCATCCTCACCCAGTCATCATTGGATATTTTGATCTAATTAAAGACATACCCTTAATCTCATTCTATGGACATTTTGACCTATTGACTACCCATGTGTCATTTATCTTTGATCACATTATTTAATGTGCATTGTTAGATCTACCTAGACCCACTAGCTTTGTCAGTCACTAAGTGTTGTTAGATCTTCATATGGTAACCCAAGATATTTCCACTTTTCAACACCATGTTTATCCTTAGAAACATTTGAATTTAAATGGCTACTTTGTGAGGCCCAAATTTGACATTTGCATGCACATCCCACTCTGCAAGTTCAACTTTGAAAGCTTATATCTTGAGATAGAGAACTAATCAAGATAAAAAATTATAGGGGACCTTCTTGGCATGAAAAACATAATTTCTATGTGGTATTTTATCCTATAATTATTTCCTAAGTGTATTTATCAAATGTGCAACTAGACTGGTTTGTTTGTCCCTACATGATGTGCTTATGACGGTCTAGTTATTTTAGACTTGTGTAAGAAGTTGTCTCTTTAGAGGGATCCAATGAAATTATAAGACTTTATACAACCTGATTTACACCCTTGAATACTTGAAACACTATGATAACTTATTGGTATTTTTCACTTTGCAATCCTAGACTTCTTTCCAAGTCTACTTCACAAGGATCAACAATTTGCACTTTATACTTGCTTAAACTATTTCAAAAGTTTTGTAACAAATATGAGATCTTCTTCCCTTACTTTTTATCCACTCATTCCATCCATAACTCTGCTCATTTATTCAAACCATTTCTAGGCAAAATATTCTTTTATGGCCAAATTTGGCCAACATTTTTGGTGACATCCTAGGGTTTCATGCATGTTATGTAAGAGACTAGTAGCCTTGAAATGATCCATTGGGTACATGGAATCATAGTATTTTATCTCAATTGATGTGAGACTGACTCAAGTCTAATTTTTTTGTGGAACTCCTTCTCTTGAATCAAAAGGAATAAAAGAGTAAAATAAGCAACTGTGCCCCAAGAACTTATTGAAAATAAAACACAAGATAGACGGGAAACTAACTAGCCTAAACACAAACTAACCTAGAAGAAACACTTCTTCCTAGATCAAAGGGTAAGTTTGAAAAACCTTTTCCATCATGGAATGATGGATTTAATGAGGCATGTAACCTTTTGACTCTTGGCATTAATACCTCCATCTTCCTCATGGTGTTTACCAACTTATTTAGCATGATACTCAATGAAAACAAAGTAGCCCCAACTAGGTTAGCTATGGAAATAGACTCTTCTTGAATCCAAATAGACTCATCTTTATCATAGGATTATTCAACTATAACCTCCAATGGTGGTTAAACAAGGAATACCTCATTGGTTTCCATGGTGCTCCCAATAGGATTAGGCCTCTTGAGAGCTACAAGTTCCTCAAGCTCATCAAGGAGCTCTGCATAGTCCACCTGATCTTGGTCATTTTTCTCCATGGAAAAATCTTTCTCTATCTTCTCAAGTAATTAACCTTCAACTTGGAAAATATATTCAAGCTCTTGAAAGATCTCCATTTGTTGCTACCAATTATTTGGAAGTGGTTCAAAATCAGGTTGAGGTATTGAGTCATCTTCAAGTATAACAACTTCCACCTTGGTTTCAAGATATTCTTCTAGGACTACAAACTTTTGAGGAATGAATTGAAATTACTCTCCTTCATCCTTGATAATACACTCCACCTCATTCTTGAGATGGTCATCCATAACTTCATGACTAGATATGAAGTCTTCTTCAAATACCTCTCTTTTCAAGTCTTGGCCACATTCCTCATGGACAACTACAAAATAATCTTCAATATGTTTCTCTTCATTCAATTAGGTTGAATTGATCTTGTGTTCACCAAGGGGATTCCTTGTGGTGATTTATTCCTCTAGTCACTCATGACATCTTCTTGATCAGTTATGACTTGAGATCTTTCCTCTTCACTTATTTCCCTCAATATGGGTTCTTTTTCAAGAAAGGGTAAAGTGGAAGGTTGATGGATAGGCTCATGGGTTTGAGGTGAAGGATGAGATGTGATGGATGGTTCATGGATAGTTATATGAATGGAGGGAACACTCTTGCAACTTCAAACTTTTAGAATGGTTGAGTCTTGAAGGAACTCCTATAAGGAAAGCATATTGAGTTGGGCAATGGAAGGAACATCTTCTTGATTAGATTGAGCTTGAGCTCTTTCTTCTTCATTTACTTCCATCAAAATGGGATCTTTCTCAAGCAAGGGTGGGATGGAAGGTTGATGGATAGGCTCATAGGTGTGAGATTTATTGGGATGATTAGAATGAAGAACACCTACATAAAGAGAATTTATACCTTGTTAATAGCCTCCTTAAGGCTCTTCAACAATAACATACTCATTTTTAGGTTATTTGTCTTCCCAAATCCTTAGCCTATCTATTGAGAATTAAAGGCACTTATTTTCCAAGTCCATTTTCTTTTTGATCTCCCATTGGGTTCCTTTTATCCCTTTAAACATTTACAACCTCTACATACTACTTTGGGTAACACCTCTTAACTATTCCATGAGATGATCAGGGAGCACAACATACTCATCATCCCATGTTCTCATAGTATCTTCATTAACTAGTAATGATGGTATGGATGCCAATAAGGACTTGATATAAGATATAAATAATGAAGGATGAGGAGGGTAATGATGGGGATCAAGACCAACTTTATCTTATTATATTTTATCTTGTAATAATTCACACTTTTTCATGCAGTATCTTTGTGTGCAATCAATGGGATTATCAGATTCCTCATGATAAGACTCATGAGGGTCCTATTGAGGTTGATAATCATCAAGATATGGTTGGTAAGGATCACATTTGAATTGATAGGAAGGCATTTCTTGATAGGCCTCTTGATATCCTTCCTCATAAGGTTGTCTAAAAACATGATGTTTATATGGAGAGGGAAATGGAGGACCATAGGGCTGCCATGGTTCATAGGATTGATGGGCATTTTTATAGGACTATTAAGGAGTATAGCATGGGTTATAATAATGTTGATAAGGAGGTTCATGATAGGGGTATTCACTATAGTTGTTCATATCAAGCTCATATGTTAAATGAGATGAAAAACTTGATTAAAATCTTCAATGAGACATACCTGGGCTACTTACAACTAGAAGCTTTAATTTAGGGTTACCATTGGTGCTAACTTGATTGCTTCCAAAATCTAATTAGAGGTAAGACACACCAAAAATCTTTCCACTCTCTTAGATCTTGGTCCCATCGAGCATGCTAGAAACTATTGTGGCATCAATTTGCATCCTTAGAGAGGGTTATTTAGGATCTCTCTAATTGAGCTACACTATGGGAACAACCCTAGGTTATGGGTCAACTATGGTGGGGTTGGACCTTTAAAGAAGGCCATCTTCCTCTTGATGGATAATTTATACTAATGTTTTCATTGGGAAAAGGGTTAGATAAGGGGTAAAGGGTCACTAAGTAGGGTAAAAGGGTGATGCGTCAAATTTAAATGAGAACTCACATAAGCATGAAGTAAACATTAAGGAAGCATAAGATAATGATAACTCACACAATCTCACAAAAATAACTAGTTTCATAAGTGTTTCGTAAACTAGGTTCAAAAATCAATGAATGAAGGTAAAGAGGAGTTATAAGACTCACTAAGAGCTTGCATTAATGATAGAAAGAATGCTAACTTAGACCTACAACTAACTTGAAGACACCTAGAAATGAGCAAGAGAGCAGGATAATGGGCATGCAAGATTCTCCTTCAAAATGCCATTATGCACAAGCTTTACTACACATAATTCAAAGGGGAGAGATCGGTAAAAAAAGTCTTTATTTCTTTAAGAGGTCTTTAATACAAATTTTGAGAGGGCCTATCCTTATCAAATGAGAGTCTTTGCTCTTCCAAAAATGAGAAATAATTTCTTATCAAAAGTGAGAGAGATTAAAAATGGAAAATAATAAGAGATATAAGAGAAAGGGGAGAGAGGGGGAGCACGCTATCCAAGGTCATTAATTGAGCTACCATCCTTCTTGATATCTTAACCGTCTTTTATCTATTAGGACTAAAAAGCTTTGAGAAGAAATAAATGTTCCACTGTACTTTTCAATCCTTGAATCCCTTTGCTTTGATCTTTTACGCCGTCTCCACTCAATTTCATTATGAGGACAAATCCCTCATATTCATGGACTTGATAGAGACATGCTTAAGTTTGCTTAAATGGTTGAAAGTACATGTTTATCAAAGTTATATCTTTGTCAAAGGACAAGACACTCTTACACATCTTCCCCTACTCCAAACCTAAGCATGGGTCTATTTTAGATTGAAAACTAATCTATTTATTGGTTTTCCTAGAGTTAATATCCTTGAAGATCTTATAGATTGCATAGCATCATTATTGAAATATATTAGGTTTAAACAAACCTATTCTACCTCTAAACCTTGTGGTAATCTAAATCCACTACACACAAGGATATCCCTTCATGAAATGACATTGAAACCATAATAAAACAAAGTCTGCATGCATTGAATCCTCCAACAGAGTTCTCAACTAAGCTTCAATGGCATCCTTTAAAATATTTTCCCTAGTTCGACCTTAGGTCACATTTTTTCTCTATTGAAGTCTCCTAGCTTTGAATTTTAATATCAAAAATTGATTTATATCTCCATGATTGGATGAGCATCATTGGATCTAATTTGTCATGCAAAGTCATTCTTCCTTTACATAGCTCAAACACAATTTACTTGGTAGCTTCTCACTTGTCTTTAGGATTTGTTGACCTTTTGATTTTGAGCTCATCATTGATCTTTGATGCATGATTTAATGCACTCTATTAGATATTCAGGACCCACTAACATCATCCTCACTTGCTCATCATTGGATATTTTGATCTGATTGAACCTAAACTATTGATCTCATTCTAAGGACCTTTTCACCTATTAGCTACATGTGTGTCATTGATCTTTGATTGCATGATTTAATGCACATCATTGGATCTTCTTGGACCCATTGGATTTGTTAGTCATTACACACTATTAGATATTCATATGTCCACCCAATATATTTCCACTTGTCATCCTATGCTTATCCTCAAGAACATTTGAATTTAAATGGCTATTTTACAAGGCTCAAATTTGATGTTTGCATGCACGTCCAACTCTGTAAGTTCAACTTTGGAAGCCTATATCATTAGATAGATAAATCATCAAGATATGAAATTTATAGGGAACTTTATTAGCATGAAAAACATCATGTCCATGTGGTCTTTTGGCCTTGACTAATTTCCTAAGTCTATTTATAAAATATGTAACTAGACTGGCTTATTTATCCTTACATGACATGCTTATGATGGTCTAGTTATTCTGGACTTGTGAAAGAAACTATTGTCTCTTTATAAGGATCCAATAAACTTCTAAGACTTTGTGTGACCTGATTCATGCTCTTGAATACTTCAAACACTATGACAACTTGATGGTATTTTCACTTTGCAATCCTAGACCTATTTCCAAGTCTACTTCTTAAGGATCAATAAATTGTACTTTACGCTTGCTTAAAATGTTTCAAAATTTTTGTAAGCAATATGATATCTTCTTCCTATACTTTTGGTCTACTTGTTCCATCCATAATCTTGCTCATTTTTTCAAACCATTTATAGGAAAAAGATTCTTATGTGGGCTAAATTTGACTAGCATAACCATTAAACTATAAACCATTATATTGTGCTAGTCCTTATGAGGTTCCATTTAATGGAAATATTCCAAGTGTATAATTATTAAAACCTCAAAATCTTAGAACCATGGGATTATCATATCCCAGACCCATTAACCAATTGATAATCTTTTGTAATCTCTTTGTGTTCTTAGATTCATAAGAACGCACCATGTGGCATGTTTTTAGAGCTTTGGGACTCAAGGTAATTAAATTTATTTTGAATTTTAAAGGATTTTTGTAACACCATAATGCCACCTATCAACATTTAAAATACCAGGATCATTTGAAGACTTAAAATTTATTTTTGATAAAGTTATAGGCTTTGGGTGAAGTGGTAGCACCACTTATCACAATCTCATGTAATAAATGTAAGGTATGATCATGTGTGAATAACATGTTTTTATACAATTGCCTATGATCATAGAGAACACATACAAAAAATAAGATAAAATATATTAGTTATGTTAGTTGATAAATCAAAGCATCAATTTTTAAAAGAACTTATGAAACCCCAATATTCAAAATAACTTAAAGTGACTATTCAAGCTTTGATTTTCATGATTCAAGTTTATGTAAATTTAGACTCTTGGAAAAAACCTTATAATTTGCATGAATAACATCATATTATGGACTTCTAAGGTTTATGGGACCCCGAATAAAGGTTTAAAACAATAATGGGTCGTTATTTGAAATTTTAAAATGGGGTGTGTGTGTTAGGGCATAACAAATGGTGACTCAAAATTGGAAATACTCGTAATTATTTTGAAAAATCATAATTTAAGTAATGTATCATATCAAAATGTTATCCCTTCATAGACTAGACCTTGAAATAGACTCTTAATTCCTCATGCAACATACTAAACCCTTCATTCCTTGGGCTTGAGTGTGTGATTTTTGTGAAATTAATTCTTTTTTATCATGAGAGTTTTGACCAAGTCTTGGATAAACACTATAGGTTTCATTTTGACCTTCCAACTTCATAATAAAATAATAAGGGAAACTTGGGCATTGCTCTACTACCATCTAGGCATCCATAACCCTAACAGAGATACCTTTGATTCTCCGCAAAACCTTATTCTAATACTATCTACATTTCCATATCCCCATTAAAAATTTCTTGAATCACCTATCCTCTATCAATTTTTATGAGTATTTTTTATTTTTTAAATCACATATAGAGAAAGGTTGGAAACCATCATTGATTGGGTGTATGCATAATAAAAAACTCATTTAGGTCAATACATCCCTATTAGTGTGTTTCTAGTCCTATGTTTATTATTTTTCATCTAAGTTTTAGCAGTTAATTGTGCATTGAGCCTTTGAAGATGAAAATTATTTCTAAATTTACATGATTATATCAGAGTAGATCCCAAAAGTCTAGAAAACTAATTCAATGCAAGAAGAACTTAATTCAGTCACAATACATATCTCAATATTATATAATTATATACTATCAAAATAAATTATTATGAGAACCAATTATGTTTTCTTATATGTCATCCCTTTTCTTTTGGAATACATTTGTATTTTGGTATAGGAAATTGGTCAATATAATCTTCAATTTTAAGGAACTAACTTAGAAATCATAACTACTAATCCACTAAAAGTAAAATGTAGAAAATAGGAAATCTAATTTAGAAAGTAAGAAATTTAATCTAGATTGTAGGAAATTTAATCTATAAAGTAAGAAATATAATCTAATTCTAGTCTAAATTTACCTACAATTCACTATGATGCATCTCAAGTTGGAGTAGCAATGAAGTAGTGATTTAAAAATTATCTATTGAATAGAAAAGTGGGGTCATGACCTTGAAGATCTTACAGTTGAAAGGCATTATTACCTAGAACTTTTTATATTTGATAAGGTCCAATCCATAAAGGAATGAAAATATCATGTTGTCCCTTATTTTCATGTTTTTAATCCCATAAAAGCATTAGGTCTGATATATTGAAGACCTTAATCTTGGATATTTTTTCAAACCATCATTTGATAATATCTTGATGTTTGTTGAATCTGTGTAGTGCTTCAATTCTTGCATCTTCTAATTAGACTATATCAAGAAGTCTATATTGAAAATTTTATTTTCCACCTATATAGTCTTGCATGAATTGGTATGTTGGTATCTTTAGAGTAATGGGAAAGACTGGTTGTTGTCCATACACCAACAAAAAAGGTGAAGCCTTAAGAGTTTGCTTGTTCATGGTTTTGTTTGCCCATAGTATATATTTAAATTCTCTTAGTTTGTCTTATGCTAAATTCTTAATGACATCAATTAGATTTTTATTAGTAGACTCATCTACTCCATTTCCTAATAAAATTCATGTATACAATAGCAATGTATATATATAATCTAGGATGAATAAATAATGAGTAAAGTATAATAAATGAAGCACATAGATCAATAAACTAGTAAACATAAATTACTATGGGAAAACCTTAAAAAGGTAAAAAAACCAATAAATATGATATTCATAGATTTAATAAACCAAATCACCCCAATACATAAACTCCTCTTTCTCACTTCTTCAATAGCCTTCACAAAACTCTCTATTCATGCATAATTCATGATTCATATAATATTATTTTCACACATTCAAAATAAGGGTAAAACCCTATTTATAGTGAAATTTTAAGGGATGCGATAGTTGTAAATAATGGATCTAACCATCTCGAGAAAATTTTAAATTATCGATAATAATAAATAATTTATGTTTTATTATTTATTTACATGAAGTTGTTAACTGATGTTAATAAATAATAAATCATTATTATTTAATTACTTAAAATGTACTAAGGGTCTTAAAATTTCACCACTTAGATGTTAAATGTTCTAACACTCCCCCTTAATGATAAGTGGGGATAAATGCCATAGTCACCTTTAAAAAGGAATTACACTATGTATAAAATTGAAGGATTTAAAAACCTTCTTCATGTCAAATATCTCTTTTTGAAACAAAAGAATTATAATCCATAAACTACTCGAAAGTAAGTTTAGGCTAGTATGATTGTGAGACTAGATCTCATAGTTCCTCATGAATAATCACTAATCGTATTTGGAGCCTTTTATAACAAAAGGACCTCCATTACAAAGTATGATTTTAATGTATTGGGGTATAAAAGTAAAACTTCCACATGAAGTTTACTTAAATTATAAAACGTCTATACAAAGTTTACAATAATTTATGATAAAAATAATTATAAATAAGGAGAATAAATATATGACCATTAGGAACTGACATTGTCATTCACACTCTCCCTCAATGACAACTTCAAGAAGCCCAACATTGCATGAAACTACCAAAACATGGTAGCACTAAGTGGCTTTGTGAAGATATATTCCATTAGTTCCTCTATAAGATATAAATATAAATCTTTTTTTTATAATCACATCCACTGATGTGGGGCAGTGGGGGGAGGGATGGTGGGGGGTATTGGAGGGAGGGAGTGAATCATTTCCATTAAAATAATTAGTCAATTTCACTTATCATTCATGAATCATTCATTCAAACACATACATTAACCAATGCATAAATAATCATCCACATAAGCATACAACATATGACCATAAAATATATGTGGAAAAACCTCATGAGGGTTAAAACCCACTAAAACACATATTTTAATACATTCCTATAATAAATGAATCAATATTTAGTGAGGCACTAACCCCACAAGGAGAACCAACCCTTCACTAGTCAGGCACCAACTTAACTAGGCCTTTAACAAGCACCAACTTCCAAGGAGGTGCCAACCCCATAGGTGGCTTAGCACCAAATCAACCACCTAGAATATATGATCACATTTGGACACCTATTTCTCACTAAATTTATGATTATCACATTCTTTTGTTCTTCACACTCTTCTATTTCTCTCAAATAGCCTATTAGGCCTCTTCACTCAACTAGCCCTCTTCTTGACAGATTTAGGTCATAAGACCTTAATCATTATTTGTATAATAACTATTAAAAATATATGACATATTAAAAACACCTATTTTATGGTATTAAATCTCTCTACTTGGTTTCCAAACTTGTATTTCATTCTTTCATCCCATATGTATTCTAATTAGTCAAATTATGCCTATTCGAACTTCTTATAAATGACTCTTATTTTCACATACCTTGGTAGGACACAAACTTCTCCATACTTGGATCACCCTTGGAATATATAAATAAAAACATTTCATAGGATAAATAACCACAACATAGGTTGGACACAACTCATAAGGAATAAACCACCATTAGGCCTAAAGGAGACCTAATGCAATTAGGCCTTCTCAAAGCACATGTTTCACCTTGACCACCTTGGAACATATTTAGCCCCCATTAATGGATGTAAAATTTCACACACACTTAAATTAGACCCATATTAAGCTCAACTTAGGTTCCAAACACCATTTATCTCATTTCACTCCTTGAACCACACCATTAGGCCTACTCACAATTAGGCCTTCTCATTATCGTAAAGTCTATCAACTAAAACTAAAGCACATAACCAATTTTCTCAAAATACCGTACCATTAAATATCATGTATATAACCTTCATGACCTGAAAGTCATAAAAAATTTCATTAATCTCATATTTTCTCATGAATAATCACTAAGCATATTTGGAGCCTTTTATAACAAAAGGACCTCCATTACAAAGTATGATTTTAATGTATTGGGGTACAAAAGTAAAACTTCCACATGAAGTTTACTTAAATTATAAAGCTTCATAAAAAGTTTAAAATTATTTATGATAATAATAAGAATAAATACATGACCATTAGGAAGTGACATTTTCATGCAAACTCTCTCAATATGACAACTTCGAGAAGCCCAACATTGCATGAAACTATAAAAACTTGGTAGCATCAAGTGGCTTTACGAAGATATGTTCCATTAATTCCTCTATAAGATATAAATAAAAATCTATTTTTAAAATCACATCCATTGATGGGAGGGTGAATTAATTCCCTTAAAATAATCATTCAATTTCACTTATTATTTATGAAGCATTCATTCAAACACATACATTAACCAATGCATAAACAATCATCCACATAAGCATACACCATATGAACATAAGATATGTTGTAAACCCTCATGAGTTTTAAAACCCAATATAAAATATCTTTTAATATATTCATATAATAAATGAATCAATATTTAGTGAGGCATCAACCCCTCACTAGTTAGGCACCAACTCAACTAGGCCTTTAACAAGCACCAACTTCTAAGGAGGCACCAACCCCATAGGTGACTTAGCACAAGATAAACCACATAGAACCTCTAATCACATTTTGGAACTTTTTTATTAGTCAATTTATGATTATCACCTTCTTTTGTTCTTCACACGATACTATTTCTCTCAAATAGCCTATTAGGCCTCTTCACTCAACTAGCCCTCTTCTTGATAGATTTAGGTCATAAGACCTTGCTCATCATTTTTATAATCACTATTATAACTTCATGAAATATTAAAAACACATATTTTATGTCATTAAATTTCTATACATGGTTTTCAAACTTATATTTCATTTGTTCATCCCATAAATATTCTAATTAGTCGAATTATGCCTATTATAACTTCTTATAATTGACTCTTGTTTTCACATACCTTGGTAGGAAAAAAACCTATCCATACTTGGATAACCATTGGAATATATTTTAAAAAAATAATTATAGGATAAAAAACCATTACAAATTTCAGCCACCACTCATAAGGACTAAAACCACCATTAGGCCTAAAGGAGACCTAATGCAATTAGGCCTTCTCAAAACAAATGTTTTACCTTGACCACATTGGAACATATTTATCTTACATAAATGGATTAAAAACTTCAAAAAATATTAAATTATACACATATTAATATCAAATTAGGTACCCAACACCATTTAGCTCATTTCACTCCTTGAACCACACCATAAGGCCTACTCACAATTAGTCGTTCTCACTATCATAAAGTCTATAAACTAAAATTGAAGCACAAAAAAAATTATCAAACAAAAATATAATTAAATAACATTTATATAACCTTAATGACCTAAATTTAATCAAAAAAATCATTATACACTTCAATATAGACCTTAAAGACTCAAACTCACTTCTGTAACATGATCACTCAGAACTGCCTAAATGCTCTAAAACCTAGTCATGAACAATTGACCACCAATCATATATAAAATGACATTTAATGAATATAAATGAAATTATATTATAATATTATACCTTTATATCATCTTAATATTCATTAAAATCTTTAAATTTGGGCAAATCACCTCAAACTCATCTCTACTAGATGACTACTTAGAACTATCAAAAACTTCAAAACATAGTCATGAAAAAAAGACTTAGAACACCTGTAAAATAAATTTAATAAAATTAAAATAGGTTTATATTATCCTTAATTATACTTATAACATATTTTAAAATATATATTATAATTTAAAATAGCAATATTAGTCTTACAGACCAATCTCATGGTTTCACTATACATAGACCTCATTATGTTAGACAAGTTAGTTTGATAGAAACTTCCTACCATACCCAAGATTATTCAAAAATTATATCCATTATGGATATTATTTATGGTATTTAAAAATCCTAGTTTAATTATATCCATCCCTAATCTATGGCAACACATCCCTAATCTCATTCCCACTTCTACCTATTTTTCTCACTATCTTTCTCACTAAGCCTTTTTAGTGATAGGTCAGCTTACATGACTAGTTTAACATATTTGAAGTATAAAACCTAATAAAAAACTAACATGGTAATAATATATGATTCTAAATATTCAACCTCCATCCACTTATCAACTTTGACTCGGTCAACTCTACCTACTATAACAAATTTTTTAGAAATATGGCTTTTCTTCACTCACTCATCTATTAGAATATTTCCACTTAGAGGTACCTAAGATAGTTTTATATATGATAAAATAATAAAACTAGGTAATACAATTAATTTCTAACCATTTCTATCAAGATATTCCATATCAATTCATTTTTAGGGTTTTAGAGAGGGTTAAGACCACCTTACATTTTTAACGATCATTCATAAAGATTGGACACTTAATATAGAAACCAATGCTTAGAAAGTTGAGCTAAGATCCTTCCAAAACTTCCATGAAATTTTTAGGATATCATGTAAATGTCTCATGTGCTAATGAGTACATGAAATTTCTTCTCAAGTTGAGAGCCCTTCATTTTATACACATAGGAAACCTCAACACCGTATTTCATGCTTTTTTTTTTCAAATTAGGATGTAAAACTTCACCAACACACTTGAAAAAATGTGTCAAACATTTATAAATTATCATTTATCCATTCATGCCTTGGTAACTAAACTTCATACCCTATTTTATCACCATCTCTCTCTTTGGTTTTTAGGCTTTGGATCTATAGTTCATATTAGGTCTTAAAGTAGACCTTCTAGCTATTGCCCAAGAACTTTCCACCTTACTCACATGCCCAAAATACTTTCCACATGATATAACACTAATTTTTACCCTTAATATGTCTTGATAACACTTCATGGTACCTTATTAGGTTGGGCAGGGTCTAGGACTAGTTTGGTTACATGCTTAGGCTTAAGACTGTACCCCTGTAGGTTTACCTTGAAAATTTCTTGAGTGTTCCAAAACTTCATATGCATGCTTGAGAAACCTTAAATATATAATCATAACTATGTTTATCCATCTTACCAGACCACCACCTTCATACCTTCTCATAGGGTCTCTTCATATGATGATCAAAGTCATGACTAGGCTTCTCAAGCTCTTGAATCTTTACAACTAAATTTGAAACATTCCTTGATGCTTAAACATTTTAATCATATGTCTTGTATTCTCCTTATATATCATCAAACATTTTTATGCACTTTTTCATGCATGGGCTCATGATATGACAATGTTACTCAAGACCAGTGCTCAACAGTATGCTTACCTTCTCATAGGGTCTCCTCATGTGATGATCAAAGTCATGACTAGGCTTCTCAAGCTCTTAAAGCTTTAAAAATAAACTTGAAACATTCATTGATGCTTAAACATTTTGATCATATGCCTTGTATGCTCTATAGATAGAAGCATACATTTTTACACACATTTTCATGCACAGGCTCATGATATGACAATGTTCCTCAAGACTAACGCTCAACAATATGCTTACCTTAAAACATGTTACCAACCTTAGAATAATTACCCAGTTGCCTTTAAATTCTCTCTCAATGGAGAGATAATAGGTTGGCTTAAAATTTTCTCTTTTCATAAGTCTTCCTTGTTATATACCACTTCACCATGCATGACATCAACTTTGACCTTAACATTAATGACATATATCTTGACCTTGACATCAATGATAACATTAATGCCACAACACCAATAATAGGAAAATATCTCAACAATCTCCCCCTTTGTCATTGATGGTAAACACTCAAACAAAGCTGATCATTCTCATCTCCCCAAGCTAAATCTTCTTCAAACTGATCTTTATCCCAAATTAGAAATTTCTCCCCCTTTGACATTAAAGATAAAGGGTCATCTCTTGACAACTATTTGATCCTTGGAACTAGAACAATTGGAAACACACCTTTTATCTCCAAATAAGATCATTCTCTCTCTTTGACAAAAACTCAACACATAGAAATATTCCCCTTAAGCTCATGCATACCTCAACATATGAACAACACTCAATTGTCAATAATTGAAGAAAGAACTCCCTTTTTTGATAAATCATCTCTAAACTAATAGGAACCACTTCTCAACAGAATGCTTCTTTTAAACTCATAAACCAGCTAGAAAACTCTTCCTCAAACCATGCATCCTCCATGCTTGTACTCATTAGCTAAGTTACTCCATGAAGCCTAATGGAGTCACCTCTTCTATAGGTTCTAAAACAACATAAATTTAGGATATTCCCAAATCTCCATGTCCTCACTAGACTAAAATATATTCATGATCCTCTTCGGGTTGAATAGCCTCTTTGGCTTGACCTCTTCAATATTTATTTGAATAACATTATAAAATGGTATATTTTTCTTGACTATTTCATCCACAACCTAAGCTGATAGGAGAATTATTGGCACTCTTTTACATTTGAACTATGTTCCATCATGGCAAATAGTCCACTTGGATTTGCAGACTAATCATCATTCACTTTAGCTACTTTTGGTTTTCATTCACTATATTATATTTTTTATTTCATTCTAGGGGGATTAACCTTCTTGTTTTGACTTGAGAATCCATGTTAATAGAACTTTGCAATATGACCAACCTTTTAACAATTGAAACACACTATTCTTCTTGATGGAAACACACCATTACCCATACCTCTTAACTGATGATTTCTTATTTTTTTACTAGTACAGTATCTTGAAATATGTCCTATATCATGATAACTATAATAAAAAACCTCATTTATATCCCTTGATTGATAATTTTTCTTATACTTCCATGCATATTCATTATTAGAGGGTCTTCTACAATGCCTTGCTTTATGACCAAACTGGTTACATGAATAACAATAACCACTAAAATGATTAGCATACCTTATAGCATTAGGATAATTGATAGGATTAGTATACATTTTTCTAGCACCAACATTCCTTTATTGACCATTTACCATTAAAGTTTGATTATCCTTGATCACATTACTATTCTTCTTTTGGTCTCCATTGAAACCAGGACCTATTTTATCATTAACAATCTTTTAAATGCTCAAGATGTTGTCTAAATCATTAGTAATCTTTTCAAAATTCACAAAGGACTTCACCTTACTTGATGCTTGATCCAACTTAGCTCTCAAGGAATTTACTTCAGTTACATACCTGACACATTCTTCTTCTTTAGCCTTTAGGCTTGCAGTCACAATCTCAATTTGAGTCTCCATTTGTTTGACTATTTCTTCTTGTTCCTTGGAGTTTTTCCTCAATCTCTCTTCAAACAAACTAATTTTATATTCACAGTCTTTGATAAGATACCTCATCACCTTAATCTTCTTATTTGCCATTTTCAGTTCTTATAGAGAATTCATCAACTCAACCTCAAAGTCCACCTCATCTTCTTCATCTGAATCACCAACAATACCTCCAAATCACATGGAATCTTCTTGATTTGAAAAAATTGCTTCCTAAACCATGAATATAAATTCATTGACATCAAGATCAACACCTTCATGGTCACTCTCAAAATCACTTCTCTCACTCTCATTAGATGAGTTATAGTCTTCATTAGTGTAAAATCTTCTTTTGTTCTTGAAAGGCCACTTCTTGTCATCATATTTTCTAAAACTTTTCTTGCTCTTATCAAACCTATAAGACTTCTTGTCATAATCATTTGTATTATGATTATTATGTCACTTATTAGAAAAGTGTTCAATTTATTCATAATTAAATCACTTGAAGGGTAGTTTACCCTTGTATTTACCTGAACTATTTTTCTACTTTCTTGCAAACATAACTATCAACTCATCATCATCAATATCAAAAACATCATTATATTTGACTTTCTTTCCTTATGTCTTCTCATCCCTTAACTTATTTTCTAGCTTGAATGTAGCTTCCTTATTTGCAGGTCTTCCTTCACTTATCCTCATCTCATAGGCTGTTAGGATGCCATGAAATCCATCTATCTCTAACTTGTTTAGATCTTGCATCTCTTCAATAACATACACTTAAGAATCAAACTTAGGAGTTAGAGATATCAATACCTTTTGAAAAATAATAGACTCTTTCAATTCTTCACCTATGCCTTTTATTATGTTGACCACTTCATTAACCTTCAATAGGTAGGCTACAGTAGTCTCATCTTCATTCATCCTTAGGATTTCAAACTGTCTTTTATGGCTTTGAAATTTAGCAAAATTGACCTTGGAGTCTCCCTCATGGATATTATTCAAAATTTTCCACATATATTTGGTATACACATAGTTTATCACCTTCATAATATCTATCTCTCATAGGCTACAAAGAATACCATTAATTGCTTTTGAATTATTGTCACTAACCTTCTTACATGTTGCATCTGTAAGGGGAATAGAGGGTGTAGTATATCCCTCCAAAAATTATTTCCAAACATAATGACCATGAGACATAAAATATTTTCTCATATTGACACTATAAAAATCATAATTATATCTATTGAAAATGGATCCTTGCTTTTAGAGAAACCACCTTGTGCTTGACTAGCCATCTTCGCTTGTTTAGGATCTCCTTTAGGCTATTAGACCTACTTCAAATAACCTAATCTGATACCAATTATTGGAATAAAAACAATTTATATTAGGTGGGAGGTGAATCATTTCCCTTAAAATAATCATTCAATTTCACTTATCATTCATAAGGCATTAATTCAAACACATACATTAACCAATGCATAAACAAGCATCCACATAAGCATACAACATATTAAAAAAAGAGATATGTGGAAAAAAATCATGGGAGATAAAACCCAATTAAAAATATATTTTAATATATTCCTATAAGAAATTAATCAATATTTAGTGAGGCACCAACCCCTCACTAGTCAAGCACCAACTTGCAAGGATGCACCAACCCCCTAGGTGACTCAACATAAAATCAACCACATAGAAACTTTTATCACATTTTTACACTTCTTACTCACTCAAATTATTATTATCACCTTATTTTTCTCTTCACACTCTTTTATTTCTCTCAAACAACCTATTAGGCCTCTTTGCTCAACTAGCCCTCTTCTTAACATATTTAGGTCATATGACCTTGCTCATAATGCATATAATAAATATTATAACTTAATGAAATATTTAACACACCTATTTTATGGTGTTAAATCACTCTACCTATTTTCCAAATTTTTATTTCATTTGTTCATCCCATATATATTTTAACTAGTCAAATTAGGCCTATTAGACCTTCTTAAACTTGACTCTTGCTTTCACATACCTTGGTTGGAAAAAAAATATAAATAATTTTATCACCCTTTAAATATATTAAAAAATATTTTTTATAGGATAAATATCCACTACATATTTTGGCAAGCACTCATAAGGACTAAAACTGCCATTAGGCCTAAAAGAGACCTAATGCAATTAGGCCTTCTCAAAGCACACATTTCACCTTCACCACCTTGGAAAATTCTAAGCCTCAATAAATTGATGAAAAAAATTAAAACATGATTAAATTATAACCCTAATAATCTCATATTATGTTACCAACACCATGTATCTCATTTCACTCCTTGAACCACACCATTAGGCCTACTCATAATTAGGCCTTCTCACTATCAAAAAGTTTGCCAACTAAAAATGAAGAATAAAAAAATATATATCAAAAATACATACCATTAAATATAATTTATATAAAATTAATTACCTTAGGTTCATCACCAAATTAATTATACACTTCAATACAGATCTTAAAGCCTTAAATTCACTTTTACAACATGATCACTTAGAACTGCCTGAATGCTTCAAAACCTAGTCATGAATAATTGACCACCAATATTATATAGAAGGACATATAATGACTATAAATTGACTAATATTAACCTAAAATACAATAATATAATATTAATATTAATTAAACTCTTCAAATTTTATAAAATCACCTCAAACTCATCTCTGCTAGATGACTACTCAGAATTGTTAAAAACATCAAAACATAGTCATGAAAACAAAGAATTAAAACACCTATATAATCAATTTAATAAAATTAAAATGGGTTTATATTATAATTATTTATCCTTATAAAATATTTAAATAAATATATTATAAGTTAGAATATCAATATTGGTCTTACAAACCAATCTCACGACTTCACTGTACACAGACCTCACTATGTTAGACAAGTCAGTTTGAGAGAAACTTTCTACCATACACAAGTTTATTCAAAACTTATATAAATTATGGATAATAGTTATAGATATTTTAAAAAAAAACAAATGTAATTTTATCCATACCTAATCCATGGTAACACATCCCTAATCTCATTTCCACTTCTGCCTATTTTTCTCACTATCTTTCTCACTGGGCCTTTTTAGCAATAGTTCATCTTCCATGACTAGTTTAGAATATTTGAAGTATTAAACCTGATCATAATCCATCATGATTATAATATATAATTATAAATATTAAATATCCATCCAATTATCAACTTTTAATCAGTCAACTCTACCTGATATAGTAAATTTATGAGAAATATGGCTTTTCCTATAGGGTCCACTCACTCATCTATCATAACAATTCCACCTAAAATTACTTGGGAGAGTCATATATATTATAAAATAATAAAAATAGGTTATATAATTCATTATGATCCATTTATATCATTATCTTCCATATTAGGTCATTGTTAGGGTTTTAGAGAGGGTTAAGACCACCTCATAGTCTTAACAATCATTCATAAAGCTTGGGCCCTTAATCCAAAAAAAAAAGCTTGGAAACTTGACCTAGGATCATTAAAAAAATTCCATAACTTATTATTATATCATTAAAAGTTTTCATGTGCCAATGATCACATGAAAGTCCATCTCAAGTTGAGAACCCTTCATTTTATGCACATGGGAAACCTCAAAACCACATTTCATGATTTCTTCTTCAACTCAAGACCTAAAAATTCAAAAACACACTTGAAAAAAAAATGTAAAACCTTTTTCAATAATAATTTATGAATTTATTCCTTGGTAATCAAACCTCATACGCTATTTTATCACCATCTCTCTTGTTGCTTTTTAGGCTTTGGATCTGCAATTCATATTAGGCCTTAAAGTAGACCTTATAGCTATTGTCCAAGCACTTTAAACCCTAATCACATTCCAAAGAAACATTATAAATTATATACTCCTTAGTATAAAAATAAAATGTATTTTCAACACTAGTTTTAAATTCCTTGAATTTAAGTAACATATTAGATTTATTTTTAATGAAAATTGACCAAATAATTATAGTTTAATCATCAATAAAAGTAAGAGTATATAAAGAAACATTAAGAGATACAACTTAAAGAGATCCTAAAACATCAATATGAATAAATTCTAAATTATGTGAGGAATTTGCATCATGATTCTTGTGAAAGGGGTTAGTATGTTTCTTACCACATAAGAAACCCTCACAAGAAGATGAGAAAGTCTAGAAGGAAGTCCAACAACAAGATTCTGAGTAGACATATCATGTAATCTTCTACAATTAACATGTCCGAATCTTTCATGCCATAATTAAGATTCATTCTTACTATGTGATGAAATAAAACATGTAGAAGGAGAGAAAATGTATAAACCGTTATTTTGAACCCCTTCAACAATCAGATACCTACATTAGTTTTTAATGTTCCAACTATATTTAAGTAATATAATAATGAAATTATCATTAGTAAGTTGTGAACAAGATAACAAATTATTTTTAAGTTTTGATACATAGAAAACATTATTAATAATAACATTTGAAATTTTTGTCTTTCCTTGCTTAGTTTCTTCTAAAGATGAATTATCTCTTAAGTAAATATTTTTAGAGATATCTCTAGAATCACACAAAATATTAGATAATCAAGTCATATGGTGAGATGAACCGCTATCTAAAATTCATTCATCTTAATTTAAATCAAATAAAGCAGGCTATAAAGTAATAAAAACCCTATAATCATTAACATTGTCTCCAATGATAAACCACAACAATATGCAAAAAAAATTAGTTTAGTCCCCCTCTTCCCAATCATATATCATAGAGTCAAGATTATCTAGTTATTTACATGCAAGTTATTACTTCAAGTGTTAAGGCATTATCAATCAATCCTACACCCTCAAGGCACTCATGTATCCCACCTTGAGGTGGTGGAAATTCATCAATGAGAGAAAATGGGGCCAAACTCTAATCCATTTCATCAAAAGACTATATTTTACCAAACCAATATCCACTTTGAAGTAACAAGTTTGCATATTTAGAAACTAAGGAAGAGTTTGAAGATGTTCAATGGGAATTACATATAGAGGATTCCTACTTGAATATTCTATCATGAAATTTTCATGGTCTCATATAATCCTCTTGAAAATTATCTATGGTCTACCTATCATCAACTATTCATATGTGTGCTCACACTTGATGTGAAGTCTACCATAGGTAATTATGTTCTATAAGATAGATGCATTATGTGCATGATGTTTTGGATATGCACAATTAATGTGGTAGTTATCCTCACACATGTGAGAAAAATTAGGTGAATTTATAAGTACCTAGGGAATTATTTATCCTTATACTCCACTAATGATCAATATCCCACTTACCCTTGTACTTCACATATAAAGGACATATGTATCCTTTGTGGGTATTCAACTATCTTGGTGCATATTGTTAAGCTAAGTCTATAAATATATAGCCATTTTGTATAACTCAAGCAAACCTCCTAGAATTTCTATAAAACACAATTTTAGCCCAAATAAAAAATACCAAATGTTTTTTTTCAACTTAGAATAATGGAGGGGAGGGCATAAAATTTTTATAGGAGCCATTACAAATCAAATGAATAAAACCAAAATCTTTTTTGTGACATTCAAATTTCTTCAACCAGCAAGTGCCTTATGAAATTTAAACCTATGTGGGTTTGAGTACACTCATACCCTCGTACCAACTCACCCACATCTCATTGACATATCAGGCACTTTAATTGGAGGATTTTTATGTGTTTTTTCATGGCCTTAGTTTTCCTTCATAGGTATAGTTGCTATTGTTTTTACACACCAACCACATTGATACTAATTTTGAGATCTTAATTGAGACAATGAGAATTGTGATGTCTTCACTCTCTAGTTAGTATCATAATGGGTAGGGTGGTGTTTCACATTTCATTCTACATTATGAGGGTAATGTTTCATTGATTGTTCATTGATTATGTTATGTATCCAATGTTTGGTCCTCTATACCAAGAGGATGCAACATTTTGAAAAGCATGTATTCTAATGAGATGGAATAGGTACCATGTAAACACTCTTGTTTTCATATCTAGTTCATGGAAGTTGGTTCTCTTATTTCTTCTTTAGTATGATCAATGAGCTATTTACATTTTAGACCATGCTACTACCTTGACCATGCTTTTAGATTTTCACTATAGTAGTGAATAGTGTTAAATTTCCACTTTTTTGGTTGACTATGTTGAATTGATGAGTAGAAATTGTTTGACCTCATTTATCTTATGCAAATGAAGGCTAGTCTTAGTATTGTGTCATGTCAATTTTTGGTGGCCACGATTATTATCACTTTCAGTCTTTACTTCATTCGTTAGAGTTTGATTCATTTCATTGAAGGCTTAATTAGATTCACCAGTTATCTTCAAAAATAGTAATATATTACATCCATATTAATTTTTATATTTCTCTTTTATTATACATGAGTACCTCATTAAGCTTAACTATTAGGACCTATCTTTATGATATTAATAATTTTTATCTTTAACCACATCCCCTAAGTTGATATTCAGGGGGATGTTGATGTGTGTTTTCACACTTGATTTAAAGTTCACATTTGGTAATTATGTCATATAGGTAATATATATTATGTGCACATTGTTTTTGATATGCACAATCAATGTGGTAGTTATTCTCATATGTTTGCAAAGAGTTAAGTGAAGTTGGGTGTACCTAGAAAATTATATATATCTTCCAATACACTGAGAATCATTCCCCAACTCACCTTACACTTCATATACAATGAAATTTTGTGTCCTTTATGGCTAATCAAGTATATTATAACATATTGTTAATTTTATTTGGTAGAGATGAATTTATTCTAGAGAACCAAGGATCACTCCTTGATCCTTGATGTTATTTTGCAATAATTTCATGTTTTCACATCTTTGCATTGTATATTTATTTGTTAAATGTATTCATGTTATTGGTGAAATATATTTTTGGAGTGCATATTTGTTTCTTTGAGTGAGTCTAATATGAGGAGTTTTTTTTGCATTTCCCACTTTTATAATGGCTTGGTGCCATTGATATTTTCTATCTACAAGAAGTTAAAAGTTTTAAGATTCATTTTATAGGATTTTATAAAGTGTATTTGGTTAGATGATGTAAAATTATCCACCTCCTATGGGCACAAATGTTGTGATTCTAATATATTATTCCCAATATTAAATCATCAATATTTACTTTAGGGGAAGATCTTATGCATTATGTAATATGGGTCATGCTATATATTGATGGAAAATATTTGGGGCTCATTAATTTATACATGTATAATGATGGCCAAAAATTATAAATATATGGTAATGGTTTCTAGATAACTTCCTTTTTCCAACTAGTTTATCTATGTATAGTTTAATTTAATTGAGAACATTGAGGATAAGGAAGGTACTCTGTTGATGTGATGACACATTTGTGAATGAGAATACTCATTTTATTTCAAAAATAATTAGGGGTGGTCATATCCTCTTTTTAAGTTGAATTAATTAAGCCTAAATCCGTATTTTACATGATTTAAGTTCCATGTCAGCCTTAATCCCATTCTCAAAAGTCTTGACAATGTCATTCTTACCAAGCAACATGTGTTTAATTTACACAATACTAGTGGGAAAGTTGTCACTATCCACTTGAATATTATCCTTTCCAACCATAATAATATATATTTATGGTTGGAGTGGGGAGGTCACATGCATAAAATCCCCCACAATTATTTATTTTAAAACACATTACTCCTTTCTCATGAGTGTTATTTGAATCATCGTCTGAGAGTGGAACCTTGTGCCACTTCTAACTAATTTATCAATTGGATTGAGTGGTGGTATGATGTGGTCACTTGCATCACCAATTTTATCAACCATTATAAAAAGAAGTAGTGAGGGTTTGAAAGTGGAATGATAATTCCTTGGCTAATTAAATTTAAAGGGTCTGCATGCAATGGAAAATATAGTAGAAGATAGATCCTATTTACACTTCCAATTGGGGTTACATTAGATAATTGGGGTCATGAATAATATGGATCTGATAGATCTATCCAAGTAATCTCTTACCATAATAAATTCACTAGGGAGGTTTATAAAGTGTCTAATCAAGCAAAACTATGTAATAACCCTAACTAGGTTCTATGTTTTCATATTCACTAGACTAATAAAAAGTAAAGCAAAATCTAATCTAGTGCTCACCAAATATTATGGAATAAAGTGGGGGTAATAATTAATAAAAATAAACATGCATAGAATACATATACTCATATCAATGTATATGGAATCCTAATGCATGGAAAATAAGTGAAAATTCATATCTATCTAATCTTACAAAAGAAGAACAAAGTTAGGAATACTTAACTTTGAAGATGAACCTAACAAGCCTCAATCTCTCCATTTGCCAAGGTTCTTTACAAGAGGTTATTTTGGTATGTAAGGATGACAAGGATAAATCATCTTTAGGTTACATAACCTATCAATGTATCCAAAATACTTATCCAGAAGACAAGATCCATATCTCTAAAGAAAGTATGAAACCCTAAGCTTGTTCCTCAAATAGAATGGTCAATAAGCAGATGTGCAATATATCTTACTCCTCTTATTCTAGAAATGAAAAAATGATTATGTTTATATATGTGGATCTAACCCTAAAAAATTTCAAAAATTTAGGTCGATAAGGCTAACCCAATCAACCTAGTATCATAAATGATAAAAACTAACTAGGTCATGGACTAGGTTGGTTGAGGGCTGACCTAGACCCTAATAAGTTTTGTCAATAAGAATACAAGGTCGATGCAGCTAACATAGTCATGTAAACTACCAAAAAGGGGATTAGGTTAGGTAATGGGCTAATGAAGGTGGAAAATGACTAGATGAGGGTGAAAAATAGGAGGCAAAGCTTAGGGAATGTTTTTAGGAGACAAGTGTGTAGATAACAAGTGGAAAAAAGGGACAAAAATCTTGTGAAGCACCAATGGTATGCCCACCCCTTTCTTGGTACACCCATTAAGGAATGCACTTAGAGAGATTAAGACTAGATGGGTTTTTTTTAAATAAAGAGCATTAGTAATTGATAAAATTTTAAAATATTATGTGTATACATATTCCCCCTTGAAGCTCATCATGTGTCATATAGTTTCAATATAGAATGGTACTTTAGGAAAAGAACATGATGACACTTAACACTGATGCTAAATAAAGTGCAGTAAAGAGTAAAAAACATAAATGAAAGGAAAAAAATGAAAAATACATACCTTTACTTATCTTAATGTTGTTGATAAAGAATAATAGTTTGGAAATGTGAAGGTGTCCAATGTGAGGAATATTAGGTGAACCTGTAGAGATTAGTAAAAAAGACAAAAAATTTGAAAATTTTGAAACATAATCATATAATAGCTAGAAAGATTCTCTAAAATGTTAGGATTTCAGAACATCTTACAATTTATAAAAAGAGTTAGTAGAGACAAAGCTATGATTATAAAAAAAAATTAATGGTAAATATTTGAAGGGTAAATAATTTTAAATAGTAAATAGAAATAGGGTAAAAAATAATTCATTTACTATTATTTACTATTTTGATGAAAATAGAGCTCTAAGAGACCTACTAGAGTCTAGAGAGGCAAGATGGTGAGGAGATGACAACTGAGATGGGGAGGATGCATAGTAGTTGTAGCAAGTGTAGCATAGGTAAGCAACTAAAAAAATCAAAAATTTTGAGTATTTTTATTTGAAATTGAGTGACTTATAAAATTTGATAATTAGGCAAAATCTAGATATCAAAATGAAACCTAGGAAATTTTTAGGGACATTAGGGGTTAAATTGGGTGTTGGGTAAGAAGGATTTAGATAAATAAATACGCAAGGAATTTATGGCAATTAATCAAAAAGTCATCACAATTAATGAATAAGGTTGACTAGGTCAACTTAGTTTTTAGAAGATAAAGAAATTAGTGGGTTGACTTAGTAGTAAATGGTCAACTTAGTTGGTTAAGTGGAAAACTAAGGGCCCAACTTAGTTAAGTGGAAAAATAAGGGTCCAACTTATTATTAAGTGGCCAACTTAGTTATTTAAGTGGAAAACTAAGGGGCCAACTTAGTAATAGGTGGCTGACCTAATTGTTTATTAAGTGGCTGATGTAGTACTACAAGGTAGAAAGGAGGCCAACTTAGTATCGCAAACCAAAGTGTGGCTGACCTAATAATTCATAGGCTGATCTAGTATAAATTTGATATAGCCATTTTAGTTTTTAAATAGGTTAGTTCATTAGAGAAGGAACAAGCTAAATCAAACCAACTTATTTTTTTGAATTTTATAAGAATGTATTTTTATTATGGGTGACATGGAGATATAATAGATCCTTTATTATTTGATATTTTATAGAGATACTAGAGATTTTGGTAATCAGTTAATGCCTCATGGTTACTAAATTTATTGGACCATCTGATGGATGTGGATAGAGCTAGATTGGTTATGTTGGGCTTGGGTAGCATCATAGAGATGAGATGCATCCCACTAAGTGATGATCTCATTGTCATGTTCCTTAGAGCATGGGAATGGTTGATCAACACTTTTTGATGGGTGATGGATGGGGATATCATAGAGGTAGGTATCACATTGGAGGATATCTATTCTTTACTTTGACTACCTATAGGGGACACTAATGATCATAAGGACACTAGATGATTTGGAGGAGAGATGAACACTAGCCCAATGGGTGATGTGATCAGTTAAGATCTACCTAGACTGAGGGTGAGTTTGTTTGATGTATATATTTCATCCATTCTAGATATCCATAAGGTTGTGATTAGACTTATGATAGTATGAGTCTTATGTCACAAGTTAGATAGTAAGGTACCATTGTATATGATAGCCTTATGTCTGTCCATTTTGGATCATGGGATGATATATGACTTGGGGTCTTTCATCTAGGTTTAGCTCATGCATGATATGTATGGGATTTTATCCAAAGGGAAAATTCCATGAGACTAAAGGTACTACTAAATCCTAGATATATGAGAGGTTCTTAATGTATCATCTAATTGGGTTGCCCCATGTGGTTGATGATAGATTACCTTGAGTTGTGAGATGGAGCTAGGACCAAGTAGTGGGTCCATGCCCTACATGCTAGCATTATAGATAGTCACATGAGGAGAGATTATGTGCCATCCCTATGTATATATTGCTACTATTTGGCTGAGTTAGGTGACTCTCACACTAGGGTTGGATTGAGTGTGGATCATGGGCTACTATACCTTGTGGGTAGAGCTGTAGTTGGTGGCATGCTTACAAGGTTAGTTTGGAATCCCATACCTAATGGATATTATATTATTTCCCATGTTTTGGGCATGACATATGAGAGAGATAAATGGGGGAGTAGGAGGAGCACCAATTGAGAGACTAGAGATAAGACCATGGTACATGAGACATGGACTAGTCGAGCATAAAAGTTGAAAGATAGAGGGGGAGGGCATGGATGTGGATGCAAGGGTGTAATAGGTACCACAACATACACCATAGCATGAGGAACAGTGACCACCTTAGTTGCATCATTAATAAAGATGCCAGTAATGGGATAGAGCATAGAGGGTGGTTATATAGGATGTCTTAATAGTCAGTCCAAGGCAGAGCTAATCAATAGAGGCACCTCTAAGGAGAGGCACCTCTAAGGAGAGGCTCGAGACATACATGGGTGGTGAGTCTAGGTTTTGATTTGATAAGTAGGCATCTCATAGATGAGGTGCTCAAGGGATGTGCTAATGGAGAGACTATGCTTGGAAAATGAGTAGATGGGGAGATAGTGGTTGGTGACACTGGGACAAGTAAGAAAAATGTTGTGTTTTTTAGTCTTTGAGATAGAATACTAGTTATATATGATTAGAGATAGATATATTTTGAGATGTATATGTGATATAATGTCTATCTAGTTTGAATTTTACAAATCCTATGGATGAGGAGATCATATGGGGATCCCTAGTTATAGCATCACACCATGACATTTTAGATAGAGTGTTGGACCCATACGACCCCACCACACTAGATGATCCTATGGTGCCATCTACCCCAGCTTAGGTAGGCTAGTTTAAATTGGTGGGGGAGGTCATAAGGTATCTATAGGCACATGGATATGGATTTCAGCCATTGGCAAGGGTGGGAGTAGGAAAAGCACATGCATGGTAGGCCTTAGCTAAGGAGAGAGCTGAGTATATGGCTACCATGATCTAGTTGGGATAGTTTTAGGCCTAGGTGGCCAATCTATAGGGATAGGCAGTAGGTTTGAAATCTCGAACAACCTCATTATAATGTAATATGTAGAGGGTATAGTCCAAGGCATCTATGAGAAACATGGTGAATCCATAAGATAGACATGATAGATCCCAACCATAGAGATGGAGCAATGTATTTTTGTATTGTGAACTATTTGTATAAAACACATGATAAATAGTGATATTCTATTTTGATAGTTGGATGTTGATCTTATGAGTTATGTGTTGGTTGTGGTTGTTTACATATGGACGTATTTATTTCTAGCACATGTATTTTTATTTTGTGTTATATGCAATGGGAAATATATGGGGGGTGTTTTATTTTCTAGCATTATGTAGTATATGTGCATGGTTAAAAATAAATAGGCAAAAAGATTTTGGAAAAATATAAGTAATCATAAACAAATGCACTACACACTATGTCCTAATCAGAAATGTGTGATAATAAAATATTACTAAGTACAATGAACAAAAAAGTGGTAAACAAGAGGACAAAATGTTTTTAAATCATAAGAAATATTGGCACCAAATTTAAATAACTAAAATCACACTGAATTATGTTAGGAAGTATGAAAATAATGTAATAATATGGAAAGCACGTGAAATACAAATGGTATAAAAATAAATTAATTAAGTCAATCAATTATAGTAAATCACGTTGGGAAGTATAAAAGAGAAACAAAATTAGAAAACAAATGGACTTAAATTAATCACACTAATTTAAGTTGGGAAGTATGAAAAACTTATGAAAGATGGTTGGATTCTTACATGCAATCATAAAATAAGAAGATAAAATATGAAATATTAATTAAGTAAACATAAAACATACTAAATCAATATGGGAAGCATGTCAATGATGTGTAACTCATAATCAATGACATCTTATCTCATATTTGACACATGTAATTATGTTGTGACTTGGGTATTGGAAAATTTTATGAGGAAGGCTAGGTCCTATCCATGGTCTTACACTAAAACTCATAAAGGGAACACCAATAAGGTATAAATAATGTGAAAATGTGGTAAAAGGAGATGTTTGGAATGGTAATGTGAAAAATTGGTAATTTGTGAGGAAGGCCTGGTTATTTTCAAGGTCTTACATTATAACTTACAAATGGAATCCCTAGGGGGAGTGATTAGTGAACAGAGAAATATTTCTAAAGGAGAAATATTAGGATTATAGGGAGTGAAAAATTGAATTTAAGAAGCATAACATACATGTATAATGGGAAGATCTTAGGAGACATGAGGAAACTAAGGACATGAAAAGTTACTAAGTGACTAGTGAAGATCAATATACAAAGGATAAATGTTCACTATAGGCTACAAAGCTATGTAGGAAAATAAGTGTGATACTAAGATCAATGCATGTTGGTAGTTTTTAAAAATAAAATTAAAATGGACTACCTTCCTACAATGTGTTCCCCATTCTTCAGAACCCCTTACAGAGTCATCGATCTACTATGAAGATTGGGTACTTAAATGAGAAAGTAGGTAGAACTAAAAGATTTTTTTAGTCTCCTTTTGTAATCTACTAGCCTACCATACCCCATTTGACCTTATATCTATCATGAGGCCAATTTTTGAGTTTAATCTTTGATTATATAAAGGATATGTGTTTAGAATTACATCTTTTAGTGTGATTTGACTTTTGAAGATTTTGGGTGTTGCCTTTTAGATCATTTCCTTTTGTTAAATGATTTGGATTTTAAGATTCCTCCTCCATACAGACTTAGAATGACCAATCATGAGATATAAAGTGATAAACATGAATGATCTTTAAGATTTGGCTAAATAAAACTAAGTATCCAAATATATGATTGACTAGAATGCTTAGGCTTGACTATGAACCATCATGTTATCTCAAGTCTCAACCATGTGTATGCTTATTTTATGAAAGGCAATAAAGGGGAATAAGATAAGATCCAAAGTGTAATGATAAAATGAGATCATAATGAGATGGATATTTTTCTAATTTATCACATGTTAGATAAGGAATGACTAAAGAGAGCAAGGTTTGTATTATAACCAAGTCACAAAAACAATTATCCATGGTTATAGAGATAAGATCGCAAATAATTTATGAAATAGAATAATATAACCATAGAAAAGGAACTCAAGAATAATTAGTATGTAATCATGAAAAATAATCCATAATATAATATAAGAAGAAACATGACAACATATAATGCAAAATAAAAGTCACCATGTTAGATAGATAAGAATTTGACACAATGTCAAATGATTTAAAATAAATAAATGTAAAGTTGGAACACATGTCCAATCTAAAATGAAGAAATAAATGAAATAAAACCATGTTTGTGTTCATAAATACTGATATATTTATCCATGCACATTATCCATAACATTTGATAAGTCTCTATGAACCTAAACTTGGACTACGACCAAAGTCTCATTGATCTTCAGGGAGAGTTGAGAAAATACTTTGCATTGAATCTCCTTGATGGAAAATGTAGGAATTCCTAAAGGATCATGATGATGAGGGATATCATGTAGGGGATACTCAGGAAAAGGAATAGGAGTGGACTTTATGGGATATGAAAGGGTCACTGGTAGAGACAGTGACACTGAGGAAGGATGATCCATGGGTGATGGAATCATGGGTGGATAAATGGTAGGTGAAGAAGGCACCATAAGTGGTGGAGATATGGGGGAAGATAAGGGAGACTTTTTTTAAGAGTAACATGTGGGAGGAAGGTTATTAGGCATAGGAATGGTTATGAGGTGATCTTTGAGATGTTGTTGAAGGATGCAAAAATTATCAGTGTGATGAATGGTGCATAGTGCTAGAGACAATATACCTTTCCATATTTGGGAATATATCTAGTAATACTTTTGGTGGAGGTATAGCCTTATCTATGGGTGGAGGAGTGGCGGGATGCAATATGTTGATATATTATTGAAACTCATAATAATGTGTGTATGAATGATTATCTCTACCATGGAGCTAATAGATATGCCTATGAGTAGACTTGGTAGGTGTATTCATAGGAGTGGAAGTAAAACGTGAGGAAGGTTAGTGTAAGGAATAGTATCTAGTCTAATGATTGAAAACTTTATGAATATCACAATATGGTTTATTAGCCCATTTTATGGGAAAAGGATCAAGGTATAGTAAAATGATAAAACCATCACCAAGGGGAGGTGGGGCTGGTGGAGAGACTAGGCAAGGCTCCACTAAAGGAACCATATGATCTAAAATAGGAAGAGACTCAGCTAGAGAGGAAATGGAAATAGTATCTAATCTGGGCTCTACTAAGGGAGGTGTAGGATGCGTAGAAGGTTGAAATATAGTTGCAATCATCTCAAGGATAAGTCAGCTAGAGGGGTCCTAGTATCTAGCAAAGTGATAGGGACTAATCATCGCATGATCCATAATCATAATGTTATAAGGATATTTAGAAACTAGAGGTGTGCACACCATCTTTACCATAATTTCAAGAGGAAAATTGATAAAATTAGGAATGGTATAGGATAGAATGATATAAGAAATATTAAAAGACTAAAGTAAAAAATAATGATAATGAATAATTTCAACATCTTGGGACTGAACAAGACATCCTAAGAATGGATCATTTAAGGTATAACCATCATCATAATTAGGTGTATGAAGATCGATGGCATAGGTAGGGATGACCTCATCATATAATGTGGTGTGATGAATAGAATGTTGATTCTTAATTAAAATAATGGGTATATCATCATTAGGTGGTTGATGGGAATGAGGTTTCAAATAAGGGAGAAGCTAAGAAATGAGATAAGGTGAGAGATTTGAGATTTTAATCTTGAGGTTGATCTTGTTAGGCTCATCATCATCAAAGTCTAAGAGGTTAGGGGATATATTCTCTATGATTTCAGGGTGACCATTATAACCTCAGGTGGAATTGACAAGAAATTTAAACTATTGAGATTCATTAAATGAAACACTTGACTAGGGTTCAAGGTTGGGAATCTTGAATACACCATGGTCTTGGAATTATTCAAAATTCCAAGTGTTAGTGTCACCTTGAATCCTATAAATGGATCCATTATGAGTAAATTTTACACATTAGAAAGTGGAAGAAGCAATTGCTCTAATGCAATGAGTCCATGGCCTACCAAGAAAAATGTTATAGGATAGAGGAAAGTTGAGGATCGTCACCTTCATACGAATGGTGATAGGTGGGATGGTGATAGGGATCCACACATAGCCTAAAGGAGGCATTTGGATTTGGTCATATCCTTGACACATGTTGCATGTGGATTTAATATTACATTCAAAATATCCAAGGGTCTTGATAAAATTGAGAGATATAACACAACTGTCAGAACCCTCATCAATCAAGACACATTTGACTTGTATGTTACCAATTTGGACACTGATAAAAAGGGGAGGCTCATCTGCATGAAATATAATCTCATCAAGAATCATAAAAGTAATGAGTATTTTGAGGGAAATAGAAGTTTTTTTTGGTTTCATCAATGTGTATGGACATCTCTTCACACTATTTTAAAATTCTATCTTATGATCTAGATAAGGTAAATTTGCATCCTACTAGGGGAAGATGAAGGATGTTCATTTCGAAGAAAAATTGCATAAGATGAATATGATGATGCAAAGAAGTTTGTATAAGTTTGATAATTGGGATTTGAGATGGGAGATTAGTAAGTTCCATGATAGGATCCCATTCATTGTAACCCACAAGAGTACTATTGAAAAGAGGTTTATAGTGTTAAAAGAAGTCCTTAGAAGGATGATCTAAAGTGTATGTGAATTTATGTTGATAAGATGCAGAAGGTTTAGTTGGAGGACAAGTTTGTTGATTGTATTAATAAATGGGGTAGTTCATGCAAGTTTGGTTTGAGAAGAAGTGTTGATAGAAGTTTTAGTATCATTGGTAATGGGTAAAGAGATTGGAGGAATGGTAAACATGGTATGATAAGTGTTATCTAAGGGATGTGTTGGAATTGGTTCATCAAAAGATATAAGGTCTTCTTGCCCTAATTTTGTTAAGTGATTTGGAGAATAGTCTGGATAACACAAAATGTTTGAGGAAATTAAGGAGTGTATATGAGATGAGGATCAATGAAGGAAACCACCCTTTGCATATTAATCATATTGACCATATTCTCTGTAGGATTTGGGTCAAAAAAACTATCAACATTATTGGTAGAAGGGGTAGGCTTGTCTTTGTTATCTTGGTAATTTGGAAGATGATATATATAGATAGCCAAATGAGCATTAGCCTAGTTCAAAGATTGAGATTTAGTTTTTCTTTCATGGGATTTGAAGTAAATTTCATAGGCTTGTTGATGTTTATGAATGATAACATCATGGTCAAAATTAGGAATAAGAAGGAAATCCATAGCCAAATTATGAAGTTGCCAATAAGTTTCATGAGAATGGCCCCAACTAACATGAAACCAATAAAATTTATTAGGATTATACCAAGATTTCATGGGATGATTGGGATCAAGTTCTTGCATAAGAGGCCTTAATAGTCATTTTTGTAATTTTGCTAAGGATAAAGGTTTATGAACATTGATGTTATTTGTTGAAGATAAATGAGGATTAGTGATGTGGTTGGGAGGGGAAGCTTGTTCTAGAGCCTAGTTGGGAATAATAGCTTGAATATTATGAATGGTATCATAAGAGTTGGTGACCCCATCCTTTGTAGCATGACTATTATTATTCTTGATTAACATGAAAATACCCATAAAAGGTTATGATGGTTCAAATTAAAATATGAGGAAATCTTGATGCTTGGATTGGTCAATGGACTCTTCCAAAGTTCATGGAGAGAGTTTAGACCTGATATTTTAACTTGGGAAAAAGAACATTGTTAAACAAATGAAAGAGGTTATCATCTACCATATAATGATCACACTTGTTATACAAGGTCTTCCATTGTTTGATGAAATCTTATGCAATTTTGGTCTCAAGTTTCTTACAATTGATAAAATGGGCCAAAGTATTTTAAGGTAGATCATTATTTTATAATTCTTGGACTAGAGCATTGACTAAATCTTCCAAACTAGTGATGGAATAAGATTTGAGTTGATTTTACCAATCTAAATCATCACTCATGAGAGTATTTGCTAATATCTTGGTAGTGGTAAAAGTATTTAACTTGACCTAGTCTTTATATAGATTTCAAAATGTTTTCAAGTGGAGAGTAGGATCGGTTAACCCATTATAAGTAATGTTAGGGGTGATACTTCCTATATCGATATTATAAATTTGTAGTATAAGTGGCTCATTTTAAAGGTTCTTGATTGTTTTGTTTACGAGAGGAGGTAGAGGAATAAGATTACCATGGGAATCCTAAAGAGGAAGTGGGGGAGCATTGTGGGTATGTATTCCCCATGAAACCTATTGAGGGTGGTTTTGAAGATGGATAAGATGATTTTGCATTTGAAGCATTTGATTTTCATTATTAGCTTGGAAATAATTCATTTGATTAAGATTTTGTAGTTGATGGGTTTGAGTGACATTATTGGTATTGTGTGAAGTATTAGAATTGGTAGTATTGCCTTGGGTACCATTGTGGGTGTTAGTATCTTAAGAATATTTTTTGGTAAGTGAGGCACTAGTGATATGATTTGCTTGTGTGGAAAAATATGTATTAGGAGAGGGACGAGAAGAAGTAGCACTAGAGGCATCATCACTATGGGGTATAAAACAATGCATTAGTGGATAAATTGAGAAGAGTGGGTCTTAGGAGAGGTCCACTAGATGCATAACATACCATGTTAGTAGAGATACTAGGCATGGAGGTGGAAGAAATCAAAGAGGAAGATATCATGGTATGAGAAGGGGTCAAAAGAGATTGAATATGTTGAAAGGCAAAGAAGATCATGTCTCCAAATCCATGTGAGAATGTGGGATAAGGTGAATGGAGCTGCTCAACTTGACCACTTATCATGAGATGGTAAGTAGTAGAAGGATATTTTCCTCAGTGTTGAGGAAACTCATTAATGAAGAAGAGAATTTCTGGGGTGTACTCTAATTTAGGTTGATCTCAAATAAGAAAGAGGGTTGTGAAGTGAAGAGGAATGAGGAGGGGTCCCATAGTTTTTAGTGTGAGTGGCTACATGCACATTACTTTCATATAGGGTAGGAGCCACAAGTTGCTTATGGGAGAGCCTATTAGGGTTGGTAAAACTCAACATATCTATTGAATTCAACTCAGTTTTGTCTTCGAATAGGAAGTTCATGATGAAGGAGAGAGATTAGTGAAGACAAAGTTGATGCAAAAACTAAGAGATATAAAAGACAAATTATAGTATAAAGTCAACCAAGTTGATTGAGCACTATAAAAATGGTATGAGAATGAGCCAAGAAGGATATAAGGTTGACCAGGTTGATTTAGTACTATAACTTGGATGATAGACCAGAGTATATGGTCGACTAGGTCAACTTAGTACTAAAGATAAGGAAAAATATAGTCTAATAAGGATACGAAGTCGACTAGGTTAACTTAGTACTATAACTTGATTGGTAAAAAAGAGTACTAGGTTCACTAGGTCAATGTAGTACTATAGTTAGGGAAATAGACAATATGTAAGATAATGTGTTGAATAGATTGACAGTGTGCTAAATATAGGGAAAGTTTTTGTTATTCAATTAAATGAATAAATTGAAGCAAACACATAAACAATTAGAACATTGGAAATGATCCAATTAGTGCACACAACACAAAACCTTACACCAACATGGGTTAATGCAAGTTTTTTCAATACAACACATAATGATCAAAGAAAAAGTAGTTAATTAAAAAGTAAATGATAACTAATTGGTCATCTCGAGTGTTGTTAGATTATTATAAAGTGTTATTTTAAGTGTGATAGAGAAGTTGGCTAAAAATAGGGAACTAAAAATCAATTTATGGAGGATTATAGGATGTTTAAGCTAAAAGGGATCTATGTTAGTAATGGTATTGGCTTGATATTAGGGCCTACCCCCTCACTTCACAATGTAGTGATAAGGGTGTCAAGTACTTTGCCGATATATACCATTAACCACGTGTTTATACTTAAATAGAAAACCAAGTCGACTTCCTCCTTGATGATGAAATATAAGTAGGTAGGCCTTGGTAAGACAAATTTTAAATGTATTTTGAATATTGTGTGATTTTGTAATGTTTGTAAAAAGAGAAAAATAGTACAACTAAATGGTAATTTTAAAAACCAATTAATTAGACTATGTGAGCTACTCTAAGAATGCAAAAAATTGAAAATGAAAGTGGGAATTAATTACTAGCAAATAGTTGTTAATTCCCAAATTGATAATGTTATAGAGTTGGTTTAGACAACATTGTATGCAAATAGTATAGAATAGATTTGACTAGGTCACTACTATTCTATAGAAGCAAGAGTCTTTAAGAACTATGTCAACCATGTCAACTTCGTCTATTAGACAGAAGATAAATTATAGAACTAAGTTGACCAGGTCAACTTAGTTTGATGTAGGATTGTAGTTTTGAAGGCTTCAAACTTATACAAATAGAATTGTAATAAAGTATTGAATTGATAGAGAGAGAAAGAGAGGAAGCATGGTGGGTTGGAAGATGAATAGGATTGTAAATTTTCTTTTGTAGTACCTTGAATGTTTCTTACAAGTTATACAAACTAAGTCAACTAGGTTGACTTAGTTCTGAGAAACCCTATTTATTGAAGCTTGATAAGATGACTAAATCAACCTGGTCAACTTACTTTTTTATTTAGATGTTGACTAGAATACTAAATTAACCTACACAACTTAGTTTTTTATCTAGATGTTGACTGGAAGACTAAGTTGACTTGATCGACTTAGTTTTTTATCTAGAACTGAAGAAGAATATTGTGTCAACCCATCTAATCTAATAACTTGTATCTAATGAATAACTACACAAAAATAATAGAGTCATTTTGATATGCAATGGAAAATACAATAGATCTACAAATCAATCCTAGCTCAGAGAAGATAGATCCTACTTACACTTCCAATTCGGGAAACATTAGATAATCAGGGTCATGACTAATATGGATCTAGTAGACATAGCCAAGGGATATCTTACCATAATAAATTCACTAGGGAGGGTTCTAAAGCCTCCAGTCAACCAAAACTATGTAATAGCCCTAACTAGGTCCTATGTTTTCATATTCACTAGACTAATAACAAGTAAATCAAAATTTAATCTAGTGCTCACCAAAGCTTATGGCATAAAGTTGGGTGGGGAAAGGTAAATAAACACTAAAAGTAAACATGCAAAGAAGATATATACTCATGTTAATGTATAAAAAATCTTAATGCATGGAAGAGAAGTGCACATGCATATTTATCTACTCTTATAAAGTAATAATAAAGTTAGGAATACTTACTTTTGAATACAAACCCATTGAGCCTCGATCTCTCCCTTAGACAAGGTGTTTTTCAAGAGGTTGTTTTGGTAATGTAAGGATGACAAGGATAAATTAGCTCTAGGCTACACAACCTATCAATGCATCCAAAATACATCTTCATAAGACAAGATCCATATCTCTAAAAAAAATATAAAACCCTAAGCTTGCTCCTCAAGTAGAATGGTGGATAAGTAGATGAACAATATATCTTACTTATTCTTCTCTTCTAGAAATTACAAAATGATTGTGTTTGTATATGTGTATCTAACCCTAAAACTTCTCAAAAGTTTATGTTGACAAGGTCAACTCATTTGACCTAGTATCCTAATTGACAAAAAAAAAACTAGGTCATAGACTTGGTTGGCTAGGGGCTGAACTAGACCCTAATAAGTTTTGTCAATAAGAATACAAGGTTTATATGGCCTACATAGTCATGTAAACTACCAAAAAGGGGGTTAGGTTAGGTAATGGGCTAATGAAGGTTTTAAATGACTAGAGGAGGGTGTAAAATAAGAGGCAAAGCTTAGGGTAGTGTTTTTAGGAGACAAGTATGTGAATATCAAGTGAAAAAAAGGGACAACAATCTTGTGAAGCACCAATGGTCTACCCACCCCTTTCTTGGTGCACCCTTTAAGATGTACACTAAGAGATATTAAGACTCGATGGGTTCCTACAAGATAAAGGTCATCAGTAATTAATAAAGTTAAAAAAATATTATGTGTATATAGGGTCTTATTATAACTTGAGTAGAACCCATTTAATATTCATGTGTAAGTTATTGCTACTTAGCTCAAGAATAAGCTTAAGCTTGAAAATTACCATATTTCCAAACGTGCTTACGTATTTTATCATTTATGTTAGTTCAATGTGTAAGATCATGACTTGATTTTTTTTAAATACTTAAAGAAAAATAAAGTTAGAGATTATATTAAAACCATCAAAGTTGATTACTACTACCTTACTCAGCTTCCTATGATCTCTTTAGCATTTATGGACCAATATAAATTAATATTTATAGCGCATGATAATTTTTTGGAGTGTACTCAGGCTTTAAAAGAATGTATTGATGTGTTTCCTCACAAGCTTATCCACTCTACTTAATGAATTTGTGATTTTAAACTTTCTCTTGATGAGATTTATATGGTAGTGTGTAATGTCCCTTACTTAGGGGCTCCTTTTCTGAACAAAAAGCTCTGATACCACTGTAATATCCCTTCGGATACCAAAACAAAAGCTCTGAATAAAGATACAATTTTTGCCAAAATAATTTCCAAATAAATAAATAAATCACAATATAGTCTCTCAATAGCAAATCACATATCTTATCACTTGTTCTTCTAGATGATTACACAATTGAATCTCTATCATACAAATAAAATAATATGAAATATTCTATCTTAAAACCCTAGGCTTTTGCAAATCTAGAAATTAAGCTTGAATCTAGACGTCTCAGCCTAATGTGTCGAACACACAGTCACTGACGTCGGTCGATATACTGCCGACATCGGTCTCTGTCAGTCCTTTACTGACGTCAGTCTTCAATCGACTGATGTCAGTCACTGGAGATCTCTGTCTGCCGAGGTCGGTATCTACGTGGATCTATACGGACCTGTACGGACTTTATACGATCACCAATAAAGCATAACCTATTTGTTGGACCCTTGATCTAAAGATATATGGCTCTAATACAGAAGATCTCTATCTGTATAATTTATTGTATCAAAAACCTAATAAAATAAATACCTGGAAAGCTCTGTGACAACTTCTATATGAAGTTACCTCTCAAATCTATAAACCTCTGTGATAACTTATGTATGAAGTTATCTCTCAATTTGGCAATAGATCAGCTGATATTTCACAGCATCTGAATCACACACACTGAAGAGTTGACATTCTCCAATGCAGATGGAATCCTAGAACCCTTGGCTCAGTCTTCACAGAATAATTCTTCAATATCAAAAATCAATAATCAATGCATAATCAATAATGACCTCCATGAGAAACCCTTATACCCTCAAAAATATGTGCTTACCCTAATTAGGATTTCTTAAATTAGAATTAGGGTTTCATAATTAAAAATAGGCTAAATAATTAATATTTGATTAAATCAATCAAATATTAATATCTCCCTCAATATATGTCCGATCGAGCCCAAACGAAAGCCAACTGGAAAAATTTTGCTAAACAAAGCCAAGTCAAAATCCATCAAGACCATCTAACCATCCTATCAGCCTACGAGGGTCGCATAATAGGCTAACCATGAACTCAAAACATGTCAACTAAAAAGGGGACATGACATAGTGTAGAATATGGACAAAGATAAAGCATTAAAATTTGATGGGTTACATTGTGAGTTATACAAATCCAAGCAAAAATCTGTTGGGCTAGACTTCTTTAATTTTTCCATGAAGCTCTATAGACAATTTATTTAACAAAACTTATTAATCAAGGCCATATTCAATTTATCCCTAAAATATGACATCCTAAGCTCATAACCAGTTGGAGGCCTATTACGTTGTTAAATGTCTCATATAAGATTCTTGATAAAGTTTTAGCATATCATTTGCATCACATTATCCCTATAATTACCAGACCATTAAAAACATGTTTTTAAGAAGTATGTATATACAAGATAATATAATTGCATTATAGGAAAAGATGGGATGGCCATGCCCTTCTTTGTGGAAAAATCTATTTGTTAATTTGGACTTTGAAAAACCTTATGGCCACTTTGAATGGATTGTTATCCTTACCATGTTAAAAGATTTAGGGTTGGGAGATTTTTCTTCTCTCATTTATATAAACTCTCTTATATTATTCCTCATATTTTTTAACCACTAATGACTACAAATCTGATAGCTTTGGTTTTTCAGTCTATCATAACAACTTGCTTGCTAGCTCCTACACTTTATACTCTAGGTACAAAATATTTTGAATATTGTATAGTAGGCATAACCAATCAAGGACTTATTTTGTTATAATTCTATATGAGAAGAGTTAATTTATTAAATTTATTTTTACTAATATCACCATATTTACTCTCACCAAGAATGAAGCTTCATGAACTAGAAGCTCTAGTTTACATTGATATTTTTTGTAAAGCCTTTAGTTCTAGTCTATATTGGTCTAAAATTTAATGGTACCATTATATTTTGATGTTAATTCCATATTAGTTTAATAATTTATAAAATAAATGGATCAACCAAGGAGAGAGGCTCAAATTTTTGGTCATACCTTTCACATTTGATATTCCTCCTTTTGAATTGTGCTGGTTTTGTTTTGGAAAGAGTTAAAAATACAATTACATTATAGATTACCAAGCCCTTATTTTAGGTAGGTAAATTCCATATTTTCACTAAGGTTCTAGTTTCAACTCATGTTTACTACTCTTATTTTTGGGTGCCTTATAAAGAAACCTATGATAATCTTTCCAAGTTGTTTATCTATAACTAATGCCAAATAAACTTCATGATTTCATAAGGTCACTTGAGAATTTTTTTGTCTCCTATAGGAAAAAGGAGGCATGGGAATTATTTAAATGTAAATATTTGTATTTATTATTTAAATCTACAATCATATAATATCTCTATGTTCCAAAATGACTTCTCACATCGTTAAAGTCCCCAAAAGTTTGAAAGTTCTAATTTAACTATACATAATTGCAGGCTCACCTTATGGCATAACTAATTGGAAAAATATTGGGATATAGATCTTACTCAATACCATTTCCACCATCAAGATTAAGGGGTATTTTGTTGTTAAGAGATTATGGAAATATTTTTAGATGGTTAAACAATTTCTCAAATGGGGAGGTGATGGAATTAGATATGATCTTTCCTTCAATGACCATAATGTTTGGTGGTCTCCCATTTTTTTAAATAATAATCTTTTTCTTGGTGAAACTCCTAATATCAAAGATATTTGACATTTAAAAAAATTAAATTGCATTTTGGGATATCTTATCTCTTCTTAAAATTGAAATCCATTTCTCATTCTCTATAGTAAGTATACATTTCTAGCTTTTAATATGCCTTATATCATGTGTATATAGGATATTATGCCATGAAGAAAAAAATTAGGTTTCAATTGATAATTTAATGGTGGATATATTGACATTGTAATTGTGATACACTAGTTATCACTATGGGTTCCCAAGACGAAACACATAGGGAACAACTATGTGTTAGAGATAACTTGAAATTATAAAGTGTGAATGCATGTAGAAGAATTTAGATAAAACATTCAACATACATTCAAATGGAGTGGAAGTATAATACTTTTATAATTAAAATCCATGTATTATATCTCTATGAAGAACTATAGATCTTCCTATTTGGGCACAACATGTGTTACTTCAAAAAAAAGTTGGTTTGTTGTTATCGTAGATTCATAGAGGTGTTGGTAAATAATGGAAGGTGCACTATGTAGATATCAATGTTTGTGTAGATGTATAACATGAAGTATAGTTATCCATAAAATTATTTATGTGGTAATATTGGCACTTATAAGATGACTTAAAAGAGGAATATATTTTTACCCAACTATCAAGGTCTATCCATCTATAATGTAGTTTCAACAAGTACGTAGTTATTTACACAAGAATGTCTCACAACCAATAAGTGGACTAAGAATGGCTTATTTTCATATAGATAAAAAAATGATGAAGATCCCAACACTAGTTAGTTTTATAACTACTAAAATGATAATGGTTTTAGGTAACTAGAGAGTACAATGTGTGCCTCTCATGAGAGCATCTTCAAGGCTAGCATGGTTGAGACATGTCATGTTCTTTGCATTGGAAGTATATAAGTTATCATTAAAATATTCAAATTGGTTTTCATGGTAGTTATTGTGCATGGTTATTTTGCTTGGAAATTTATGCATGTGCCTGAGGTTAATTCTACACTGAGTAGAGTTGAGAATCTACAAATTTTGATTAAGTGCAAGACCACTATTGAGATGTGCATCATATTTTATGATGTTGTGTTATAGGTTTCCACTGAATGCATTGTTTGCATTGAAATAATGAATTATTTATGGAACATAGATGGGATAGTTGTATAAAACCTTAAGATTCCTCATGAAGATGTTGATATTATGAACCTAATGTGAAATTGGAAACACTTGGACTATCTTTAGCAAAGTGCAATGTGGATGCATCATTGGTGCTTGACTTTGATGAGAAGTGTATGAAGTTTATCTTTCTATGTTAAATTCAGTTTATCCAAGACCCATGTTGCATGGTATTATCTCCATCTAGAGGGGATTGATAATGCCTTGACCCTTATTTCCCATTCTTTTAACTTCATATCCCATTTTATTTAATAGATTGGAACTAATTACATTGGTTTGTTTATCAAAAATACCAAATAAGTTTGTTTATGAAATAGATGGTGATGAATGATAGGGACATTCAAGGTCTTCTTATATCATTATCTCTACATTGTATGTCTTGATTTAGCATGGGGGTATGTTAGTGACTGAAGGGTCATGTTATTGAAAATTCAAGACTCATTTTCAAGGTGATCAAGTTATTTATCCATGGTAAAGAGATCCTAATTTAGATTTTGCATGACAAGGAGGCATTTATCCTTAACATGAATAAGGTCATGGTAGACCAATTCATTGAGATTAATGTTGTTCATTGTGAGATATGTTAGTTACTCCATGATAATAATGGAGCCTTTCTCCTTGGATTGGATATCATATTAAAACTACTAATTCTAGTGTTGAATATGTTAGATATCTTCAACCAAATGCACATTCTTTTCCAAAGAATTTGAAATAGAAACTTTCATCAAGGAGTTGTTCACCTTCCTACTAACTCTGTCCATGATTGAAAGAGACAAAAAAGGAAGAACACATATAAATACCACACATAAATGATATGAATGTGTAGACAATAAATATGAGTTATATATCAAATCATTATTTTACACTTATCAAATACCTATCATGGTTGTACCCTTCAGTTTTAATACCTTCTCATTGTTAAAAGGCTCGCATTCACTATTTATTTATGCCAAATTCCTAATATCTTAGTCTAACCACTATTATTATGGTGACCAGGCCTTCTATACTATGCAAATTGATTTAAACTTTATCATTATCCTTATCTATCAGTTTCAAACATGTACCTATTTTCTAGCTTCTCAAACCCATGCATCCCAACTAGATGCCTACACTGATGCAAGTGTCCCTTTTCAAACTAAGTGTTTAGTGGCCAAAAGTCATCTAATTTACAAATGAAATGTATCCTAAATGTTTGTCTAAGTGATTTAGTGTGACATATTTTCAAAATGGGTTGGTTTATATGTAAGATCAATCCCCATTCATTCTTGACCTAGAAAAGACCTACATAAAATTGAGAACTCACAAGGCAACTTACCAAGAGCACTCAATTAGGAATTCAAGTAATAAAACTTAACCTATTCATCCTTATTTACATATCATGCATAAGATAAGTATCCCCATAAGTCTAAAGTATTTAAGGATCATCCCATGAGCTATATTTTCCAAGTCACAAGTTAGGTCACTCTATGTATTTATTTATCACACATTACATCCTTATGCACACACAAGCTAACATGTAGGGGATAAATAAATAAGTCTGAGGCCATATTTAGGGTATTTTATACGTATATAATACCCATTAATAGAGGGGTCTTTGGGGTAGCTTGACACTATATGCCCATTAACCCATTTTTCCCATAGCCACCCTAAGGGTGAAAAGGCTAGGGTTTGATCATTTGATAAATAAAAACCTACAAATGTAATTTAAACACACCAAAATAAAGGTGATAAAAAACCAATAAGTCTCTAGGTGGTCACATTTAGATATAGTAACTATTTCATACTAGACACCTATGTCCAACTCAGACACCAACATCGATGTAACCATCTAGATCTGACACAAACATCGAAGGCCATAAAATACAAAATTATAGAACATGATGATTGTTTTAGAATCTTGATATTTTAGTCTAGATCTGCATGTGCACTATAAAATAGATAAGTACTCTTGTTTTTAATTTATTTCAATATTAATCAATAGTTATAATTTTTATTTTTCACATATATCAGTATTATAAATTTAGAATATTGTTTATTTAAGTTTACAAATTAATTAGCCTATTGTAGATCTATTTATCACCTTTGTGCTTATTAATTTCTATATTCTTAACCCTATGTACCCTTGGACCCAAATAAAATTTAAGGTTAAACATTTAGTGAACCCAACCTCTTTTTTTTATATGAAAATCTTAATTTGATTTAGGGTTTCCTATTTATATGATTGTTGTAATTTGTATCAAATTATGAATCTTTAATTTATAAGAAATGGAAAATGTTAATCAAAATAATTGTTTTCAAATGGAAGATAGAGTATTGGTTACTCATATTAATAAGAAGGGCTTAATGGATGTATTTTTTATGTTACAAGAGATGAAATCCATAAGCATGTTAAGGCTAAGGATTCCTTACCTAGTGATGGTGAATTCTTAGGTGGCACTACAATTGATTCTATACCAATAACCTTACCTCGAGCACATCATCATTTCATACTTCTAATGGGAGTATAGGTTATGAGTTTACACCATTTTTCCCCAAAACAAATCTACTATTTCTACATCCTCCAGGGGAGATATTAATACTTCAACACAATTACCAGTTTTAATGCCTATATCCACTCAAACTATGGGTGCATCTCCTTTGATGAATTCTCACCTTAGTGATCAAATTGTGCACGTTTTTATCCAAACTAGAAAAAAATTTCAAGATAAGGTTATAATTATTGAACAAAACTCTATGAAATCACCTTACACTATTGATTCACAAGAGGTTTTACATAACCCTCTTGCATCTAAAATATCTTTTCACCCCTTTACAAATGGTTTTGTTTCACCCAAATTCACATCTTATAATGGAAAGGGTGATCACAAATAATGTCTTTGATCTTTCTATGTGGCATGCCTTGATTATGCCTCCAATGATAAAATTTTGATTAAACTATTTACAAGGATCCATAAGGACTATGCTCTAATGTGGTGTTATGGTTTACCAATCCAATCAATAAAAACATTCAAACCTCTTATAGATTAGTTTTTGCCACACTTCTCTATCAACATTACTGAAAAGGTTTCTTATGCCCAAATTAAAAAATAAAATAAGTAACCAATGAATCTATCAATGAATATATGTCTTAAGTTAGAAGACAATGTTGGATAAAATAACCAATCTAATGGTGGATAAAGAGCTTCAAGATAGATTCAAGAAAAGTTTGTTTTCCCCATTACACAAGTCCATTATTTTTTTAAAAATGAATATTTTGATGACTTATTCCATATTATTCATGATCATGAAATGAAATTTATGTCATTGAAAAAACTTAAGCATGTATCAAACACACCAAATACATCCAATACCAATTTCACTATCAAACCAAGCTATAAGGTGAAACCTACATAATCTAAAAAGGACAGAACTATAAATGTTAATGCAATGCCAAAATAATCTAATTGGTTTATCTTATCCAATGCACCAATGAGAAAATTTTCATGTTGACATGAGTCTCTAGCTTCATTAATTCTAAAGCTTTTATACTATCACCTCATATCTCACCCTCATCCTATAGAGGTTGATATGGGTCAACCTCTACCCAAAGGATATGATACAAATGCTTATTTTGACTATCACCAAGGCCCTAGACATTTTATGAACATATGTTTTATCTTAAAGCATAATATCCAAGACTTTATAAATGACCAAAAATTACATTTAATGATTCTCCAAATAAATCAGGTTCACAAACAGGTGATCACTAGAATCAAAAGATATTTAACAACCCTTTACAAGATCATTCTAAGAAGGAATCAAAAGTAAAAATTGCATATAATGCATATCCTCCTCCTCCATATTATGAAAATCCATTATATTTTGTCATTGATACTTATACATGACATATATACACCATGATTAATAGATCTTATATTAGCTTTGATGATAGTGAGATTATGGACGATGACTCAGATCTTTATTCATTATTCATTTCGGCATACCTTGATCACCAGACTAGACACAATGTTATGATTGATAATGGTGATATTAATAATGTTTTCACCATGACATTACTTAAAAATTTGGGATATACACATGATGATTTACACCCTTTGACCAAAGTGGTCAGAGCATTTGATGGAACCTCAAAACAAGCCCTTGGTGAGATTGACTTACCTTTACAAGTTGTCCTACCACATGTGGTCACTAAATTTTTAGCTATACCATACATGAGAGTATTTGATACATTATTGGTATGTCCTTAGATGTATACACTACACATAGTACATTTTACAATGCATGTGTGTGTTAAATACATTTATGCCAATAGGGTAATTACAATTTTTAGAATTCCATATGAACATCCACTTGAAAAAAATAAGTTTATACCTAGATAGTTAATTATCAAAATTGCTAAGGTTAATCCTCTATGAAATATTTAACAATAAGCAATCCCATTTCTTAGTTGGATAGTAATTAAGAGACCATTGCATCAGAGATATAAAGTGGGTTCTACTAAATCTTCATTCTACTATTACATAGCATATTTAGTTACTTAGAACAAATAAAAATGTTCCTATTTTTGCCAATACAAAAAAACCGTTAAAAACTCAATGATGGGTTCCATGAACCCCCATTTCTTGTATTATTTCCTCATACCCATTGAGTCATATTATACATATGTAGAGCATCACATATCCTACAGTGCTATATATTACACCTATATATACTCCTTGGTATTATCACTATTTTATGGCACTAGGTTCCAAGTGGGGAGATACATATGACCATCCCTTGGATGAGATCATAAGATAGTAATCTCTTTTCCACATATTCAAATAGTACCAAAAAATTAAAACATTCAAAAATCCAAAAATATTCAACATTTCCATATCTTATTAGCTCTTTGGCATCTATGTTATTGGTTCCATGTTGGTAGATAACATATAATTTATTTATATAAACACACATATGTTTCACACATATTTTAAGTATGATACATGTAAACCCATGCACATGATATATGCACATATAGTTGTTGGGACTACCTCATCTCATGTCATCAATATGTTGGGGCATCTTTTTCATTAATCATGATACACATAAGTTACATTATTATATGGTCATTATCATTATCATGTTTGATTTCATGTACTTACACATACCTTTATTTATGTTTATATCTTGTTTGGTGTACTTGGTATGCTATGTACTTAACATTTTTTATTAGCACATATATCAAGGGACTAGTATGATATGCTTGTGTTGGTTGTTTAAGATTCCATGATTTTCTTTTAAAATTCATTGAGTGTGTTCCTTATTTGTTATTGTCTTACATTGTATTACTTATTTGAGAATTTGAATATATTCCCTTGTTTGAGTCCCCCATGCCTTTATTTTCCTATTGTCACATTTACATATGTCATAGTTTATTATATATGGGAGTTTGAATATGTCATTATATGCTTTGTAGACATTTTTATGAAGTCATGTCCCTTCTACTGTTGGACATTTGAATATGCCCCTTGTATGAGGTCTCCTTGGACCATTGTCTCTTGTTTTTATTTTGAGTGATCTTGTGCGTGCACTTGATTGCTTGTTGAGCTTGTACTATTACTCTCTAGATGTTATTATAATTTACATCATGCATCTTAGGAATCCATATGATCACATAGTATGTACCTCATTTTTATATCTACCTATACATGATACTCATATATGCTACATGATCCATATATAAATTATACAATTATCTTATCTTTTTGAGGTAAGGTAACTACCAGTTTCTACTTCCCTCACATCAAAAGGGCTAGGACATATTAGTGGGGGCATGTAATATAGGCATGACTTCCAAATTTTCATACTTTTAGATTACAATGGGGTCATGTTCTCCACACTTACATAAGTACTCAACATCTCTATATTAAAATGGGGACATGTTATGGAAACATGTCCTCCATAATTACACTAGTTATCAGATTCTCTAGATTTAATGGGGTAATGTCATGGGGAATAAGTCTTCCACACTTAAAATATTTTTAATTATATAAATTTCATAGTTATATGATTTAGATACACATTTATGGTAATTTTCTATACATTGGTACCATTGTTATAGCTACGTTTCAGCTTGAGACACATATGAGGTGCATGTACCATGAAAAATAACACCTTAAATTTCAAAATCAAATTATCTTTTAGATTTGAAATACTACTATGGACTATTATCATACCTAGGATGGACTTTTATAGAATTTATTGAAATAATCTACTATAGTAATTGGTTCAATACACAAATGCAATCCTAACCTTTATCTCTTTAATTTTAAAACATTTAAAATTATTTAAATTCTAGATCATATGCATTGATTATATATTGTAAAATGATTTGGGTTGTAGGTCAATCACCAAAAAAGCACTCAAATCAGGCTCATGTAAAGACAAGGTGTGTTATACACACCTAGGTATGCATTACTTTACTTTAAACTAACAATGTCATTACTATATTAAATAGGTGGATGGAAAATGTAGACACTAAATTTTAATTCTATTGTATCTTAGTTTTTTACACCTAGAAAATACCTATCATGGTTGTACCCTTCAATTCTAAGACCTTCCCACTACCAAAAGGCTCACGTTCACTATCTCTTTATGCTAAATTGCTTATCTCTTAATTTTACCATTGTTATCCTAATGAATAGGCCTTTTATACTATGCAAAGTTATTTACACATGATCATTATATTCATCTTTTAGTTTTAGACTTGTACCTATTTTCTAGCTTCTTAGACACTTATGTTCCTGTAAGACACTAAAGTCGATGCAAGTGTCCCTTTTCAAACTAAGCATCCAGTCCCTAGAAGTTATCTAATTTTTAAATAAAATGTATCATAAAGGTCAGCGTAAGTGTTTTAGTGTGAGATATTTTTAAAAGGGATTGGTATATATACAATATCAAATGTCATTAATTCCTGACCTATAAAATATCATGAACTCATAAGGAAACTTACCAATAGCACTCAATCAAGCATTCAAGTGATAAAACTTGCCTTATTCATCCCTATTTCCATATAAATCATAAGATAAGTATCCCCATAGTTCTAAATTTCTAAAGGAGCATCCCACGAGCCATATTTTCCAAGTTAGAAGTTAGGTCGCTCTATGTACTTATTTATCACACATTGCATCCTTATGCAAACACAAGCCAATAGGTAGGGGAGAACTACATAAGTCTTAGGCCCTCTTCAGAGTATTGGATATATAGGTAATCCCAATTGATAGAGGGTTCCTTTGGGAAACTTGAGACCATGTACCCATTAACCCATTTTTCATATAGACACTCTAGGGGTGAAAAGGCTAGGTTTTGATCATTTAACAAGAGTGATAACTTGTGTGCATTATTTGAACACTAGAATAAAGGAAACATAAATCCTAGAAGACTTTACGTGGTCACATACAAATCAAACCACTATTACAAACTAGAACCATATGTCCTACTTAGACACCAATGTCTATGTATTCATACAGATCTAATGCAAGTGTTTGAGTCCATAGAATGTAAAATTATAAAACCTGATGACTATTATAGAATCTTGATCTAGTCCACTTCTAACATATTTTATGATAGATATGCATATGTATAATAAACTAAATATGTAATCTTGTTTTTAATTTATTAAAATATCAATTAATAACTTTACTGAGTTTGAAAATTATTTGGTCTTCTATATGTTTTTTATCACCCTTGTGATTATTCATTTATATATTCTTAACCCTATGTATGCTTGTACACCATAAAACATTAGGGTTAAATAGAAGGGTGTTTATGCTTAGATACCAATGATCCACACTGTGAGGTCCTAGAACTAGGCATGTAGAGGATAATTGCACATTAAAGGTAACTCATTGTTATAAATTATGAATACACACATAGTAATTTAGACATAAGATTAAACATAAATTCAAATGGAGTGAAACTATGGTACGTACATAAATTTAACTTCTACTCAATGAGTTAAAAATAGGGAAAGTGTACAAAGGTGTACAAGGCTTCATCAAGGCTAGGAGAGCAAGATCATGTGATCATGAGGGGTCACACTTCCTATAATTTACTTAGACTGAAGAGTGCTTAAAATGCATATATGAGAAGTTAGATACTTAGAGCATGCTACCTACCATTATTATTGTGTATGTATTTAAAATGTTTGGCATTGACTCATTGTTAATTATCCCTAATTATCTATATACATATGTTACATATTTATACATGCATATAAGAGTATATAAAACTATTTCCATCTACAAAGAAGACAACTACAAGTTATTTTATCTTCTTTTATGGGTGACAGTTAAAATCCTAGATACATGGTAACTACCCAATTATATGTTTTATAGGTTCTTAGGTTAAGAGAAACCACTTTTAAAACCACATGGTCAAATAAGGATGACATTTGGATGAAATATAGTAAAGTGAGTGTAGTGCATACAAATGAAGACATGTTTGGTGTAGAGGAGTGTGCACAAGACTGTGAGTAAGGGTGAGTGTGGTGTAATACTATGAGAAAAATTGAGGTTGTTGAACAATAATGTAATAAACACTGAGTGTTTTGTAGGGAATACAAGAAAGTATGAGTGTAGTGTGTAGGATTGGGAGCAAGAACAATTATAGTACACATGACTATGAGTAAACATGGAGTGTTTTGTGTGTCACTACAAGCAACCAAATGTGTACCCAAGTAGTAAGAGACCTGGAATGAAAGAGAAATATGCGAGACCGCCAATATGCACAAGTTGGATATGGATTTTATAACTTCAAAGTGAGTTTGAGGAGGGCATGTGTGAAGGGGGGATTCATAAATCATACGCTAATTACACACTATTATGTAGGTCTTCTATATCAAATTATGAGTCCCTTATGTTTGGAAATTATAAAGCTAATCATTAGTTTGATTCTTAAATATTTACCATGTTTTTGGATTTCCTATCTTAACCAAATATAATAAGATAACTTGGCTCATTTTATATGGTGTTTAGTCTATCAAGGTATTCTAGTAGGACATAGATCATTCACATTGGGATTATTCATCATGAGTGCCTTATGTGTAGTATACTTGATACTTTTAAAAACACATTTTAGACCTACCCACATGCCCATCATCCTTGGCCATGTATTCAAAAAAATCATTCCTTTCCACCTAGAGCCCATCAATCAGAGGATGGTGTTGTTTCGAGACTATGCTCAATGGCTAAAAATACATTGTTTTTTATGGATTTTTTTAGACTTTTCATTTTATTTCAACTTTGTAAATATATTAATGTTAAAAAATTTGGTAAGGAGGATATTTCATATTATTTTTTAACTAAATACAAAGTTTATGCGCTCACTCTTGTAGATTCCAATATAAGCCAAAAAAGTCACCTTAGAGTTTCAGCACTTGTAGGATTTTATCAACCTTTGGGGCAATGCTCCTTGCATAATGAGAAGAGTCTTAGCTAATATAAGATTGTATAGAATTCTAAAACTAACACCCAATGATAGTGGATCCATTCACGTATCCATTTATCCATCCCTCCTCCTCAGTGGAGGGGTTCGAGCCCTCAATCATGTGGAAAACAACTATTGGAATGTTTCGTTGGACTTATCATATGCATGATGGTGTGGATGTTGGGTTTATCATTCCTTCCATTCCTTTATAGGGAGTGATTATGATTATATCTATGAAATATAGTGTTTAGTATGGTTGGGTGACAATGGATCCACCATCGAGAGAGGAGCCCTTTTCTTGGGATCCTTTTTATCCCAAGGATGATATCCCACCTCCTCATTCAAGTATCATTATTTTTGTATGATAATTTATACTGTTTATTAAATACTTTATTAGTTACTTATTTTTAGGTATTTGGTGCTCAACCATGAGTTTTTTCTATCATTTATTTTATGTTATGAATATAAATCAATCACCGTTTTATTGTAAAAATAATATTTTAAATCTACTAGTAAAGTAAATGTAGAGGTTTAAGAATGTATATTTTGATTATGTCAATGTAGAAGAATTTTCATTTGAATATGAACTTGGAAATGTGTTATCAATCCTATAAAACACTTCATCTAGAAATAAGGACCTAATTTCAACTGATATCAAGACTATTGACACTCTTTAGAGGTGTCGAGACCACCCCTATCACTCTTGGCAGGTAATTACCAGTTTAAAAATTATTTGATGATTATGTTCCCTTGATTTTCTTCTTCTTTTTTGTTGCTCTTGTTTATGTGTTTTTTCCATAAGATATTTTAAAATGGATAAGTAAAGTTTTGAGGGACTACATTATTTTTAGTTATTAGTGTGAAATAACTATTTATCTACTTATGAAGCTCCTTAATGATGACAAAGATGTTGATAAATGTAAACTATACAAATTAAAATTGTATAAAATAAATGACTTCAAAAAATATTCCACAATCAAATGATAAAGATTATAAAATGATATATTATCTAATTATTACTTGAAATGATCACATAGATTCTTTTTGTTTAAGTGAAATTCAACAATTCTTATTTATATGAAATAGATTTCTGATTAGGACCTTATTGGTGCACATGCAGAGTCTTAATGGTTATAATTAAAAAACATGAAGAGAAATAGAAAAGTGCGCCTTAAATTAACAAAGACTAAAAAAGGGCCCAATACTTCCATAGACACTCTTTACAAAAGTTATCACTATGACATTCGACCAAAAAAATAACAACGATTTCAATGTATGTAAGTCTAAATTATAAGTTTTTGAGGCTAAAAAATGGAAATGTACGTCATAAATTTTTGGGTCAAATTTTTCATATTAAATTTTCTATCAAAATTTTGATGTACACATGGGTGTCAAAATTTCAATGAAAATAAATAAAATTTTGACTATGTTGATTTTTCTATTAAAGGCCAATTTTTACATGTTTTCATTTTTGACATGCAAATGTACATGAAAATTGTGATGTGAATTAGACATTGAAATTTAAACATAAGACCAATATTAATAAAAAATACAAAACATTTTCATAGTTATAATTAAATTAGTTTTCCAAAAATACAAGTTTTCTAAAAAACAAAGGTATTTACATTCATCACAACGTTATAAAAATGGATATTTTTCATATGTTTTAGTTGCAAGCACTTTGACATACATGAATATTAAACATTGTGACAAAAAAAAACAATTGAAGGTCCTAATTTGATCACTGCATTTCATGTGACCAATTTATTTCATTATGATCATCATGACATTATGACATTTACGTGTGTTTGGTGAATAAAAAAGGATTTTAGCATTATAATATCCTTATATGTTATTAAATTTTGTAAATGTTGCTCTCAATGAATCAAAATATTAATATTGCATTTTTCCAAACAATTTTTTTGGAACAAAGATAAATGTTGAGAAGTATTGGAGATTCTTACATGAAGATGATATATATATTGACATTGATACTTTTGAACTTCAATCCTTCTTTTTGAAAGAAAATTATTAAATTGCATTACTAATTCATGAAATGTAAAAGAATTAATGTAGAACATAATTAAAACCATATTATTGCAATCCATGAAACCAAAATTATCAAAAAATTGGTAAAAGTGTAATAAAAAATAGAGTGGAAATTATATGTGGATCACAAACCAAAAGTACATACTACATAAGGGTATGTACTAAAATAAAAACATGATTTAAAGTGGATATTTTTCATACATTGTAGTATAAAACAACATTATTGTTAATGTATATTAGGACATACATTTTTTATATCTGCTAAGATACACTTGTAATAATACCTTTTATAGATAAGCACATAATTATCCTTTACTATACATAAAATAATTAGAAATAAGTGATTATCATCAAATTAGGCTTTATATATTTTGAGAAGATTTCATAAAAGATAAATATACCTCCCTAAATATTCCTACTTATACACACACGCACACACACACACACACACACACACACACACACACACACACACACACACACACACACACACACACACACACACACACACACACACACACACACACACACACACACACACACACACACACACACACACACACACACACACACACACACACACACACACACACATCATGATTTAAAGTGGATATTTGTCATACATTATAGTACAAAGCACAATTATTGTTGATGCATGTTAAAACATACATTTTTTATAGATAAACTCATAATTATTCATTACTTTATATATAATAATAAGAAATAAGAATATCTCTTAAGCTATCATCATTAAATTAGGCTTTATATAATTTTAGAAGTTTCTATAAAAGATAAAGATCCTTCCATAAATATTCCCACATAAGTGCATGCATTCGTGCATGCACACACACACACATAGCTAAAAAGTATGGGTGAAGGTTTCTTATTTTATATTGGTATTGTAAAATTCTTTTGAGGAGAGCCATTGGCCCTCTGTCATGACCACACCTTCCCATACTTTTGATCATAATTACCAGTTTGATTTTAGATGTTGTATTGGCAATATTATAGACATTTTGATTATTTAAAAACATTATTATCATTTATATTGATAGATTTACTTTAATTAATTTGATTTAGCATTATAATTATTTATTATTGGCGTAATTATCATATGATTTTAGATACTATTGATGTCTTTGTCAACATGCTTGTAGGTTTTTATCTAGATGAGCTAGGTTGGTACTGTAAGATGGTGGGTAGTTTAAAAAATGGAATATGCAAGTAAAATCATTAACATGATGGAAATTATGGTAAAAAACTCAAGCCTTTTTAATTGTCAATGTTTGATCTTGAGCTGTATTTATTAGTCTTGTGAGATGTAGTTTTTTTTTGGTTATGTACTTTCATTGTTTTAATTTTTCCAAATTTGCTTTGTTGTTGTTTTGAAAAATCAACTATCATTGAGTTGAGAATCAAAATGTTCTAAATTCAATGAGATGAGATTAAATTAAATTAGCTGCATTGGGCATCTTGGAGTAGTATAAAGAAGATTTCAAAGGTCATGAGACCCTACAAAATTTATGAGATTCTCCATTTTATGACTAGTTTTAGGTCAAAAGTGAACATTTCAAATGTATAAATCATGAAGTGACAAGGTCTATATGATAACCTTGTAATTACATTATAGGGCTTGGGAATATATATATAATTATTATTTCACAAAGATTACTAAGGTGTATGTGCATAATAAATGGGATAGGCCATGAAGGGACTAAGTGTATGGTCATGGACATGGAAATTATTTGGATTAAAAATCAAACCATATGTCCTAATGACTTAGGTCAAAGGCATATTGGTAAGGTGGCTACCCAACCATGATTGTTATGATATTGGTTTACTTTTCATGGAACTTTATTAAGGTTTCATTTTCTCAATCCACTTTATGGTTTGGGGGATGGTGTATGGCAGTGTGGAAAAACATGTAGGGAGGCTGAGGATTTTAATCTCTCCACCATGCAATTTAAAATATGCATGCATTTTGAAGAAGAGTTAGGTGGAAATTCCATTTGGTAGAACTATAAGTTCTACCTATTGGAGCTACCACTAAACATCATTAAAAAAAAAGATAAAATATTTGTGGATAATGGATGTATGGGGATATAGACAGACTAGGAAAAGAGATTGAAAGATGAAAATAGGTTGACAAGTTTATCCTGGTCTACATTGGGTTGTAAACAAGTAATTTTTGAATATATTATTTAAAAGTGAATGTTTACTAGGTATTGGATAATCTAAAGCCAAAATACATTATGGTCTGGAGGTAACTGATAAAATAGGTATTGGATAATTTAGAGTCAAAATACATTATATTTTACTTTGCATAATATGGGTTCTAACATCAAAGCATACATCAAATCTTACTAATTGGTTGCTAATGCAGCTTTGTGGTGGGAAAATATGTGTGATTTAAAAGGGTATAATTCCATGAATATTTCATGGGAAACATTTGAAAAATAATTCTAGAAAAGATGTATGAACAACATGTATAAGGAGTAGAAAATCACTGAGTTTCAGCTATAAAAATAAGGAACTATGTTAGTGGTTGGATATGAGAACAAGTTTTTAAGACTCCTGCAACATGTAATTTACATGAAATATGAAGAAACTAAATTTAGTAAGTTCAAGCTTGGTTTGAATGAGATACTCATGCATGATGTAAACATGACAAATACAAAAACCATAGTTGATGCTTTGGAATCAACACACTAGGCTGAAGAAAAATAAAAGTCTCAACAAAAATTCAAGACAAAAAATTTGGAATAGTTGACAACAAGGGAAGTCTAAGTCAAAAACTCCTCTATTAAATAATAATTTCAAGAATAAATACTAAAAAAAAAAATTGGGAACAATTACAATTCTAAAACTAAATTTCAAAATAACAAGTATCCTAAATCACACTCCTTCATAAGGAAGAATGTAAAAATCAGTAACCAACAAAACTTTCCTGGACCTGCCATGGGAGCTTAGACAATCCCTATTCTAACTAATACTTCTATGACATGTTGGGAATGTAGTTATAACCATTAAAATAAGGATTTTCCTAATTTAAAAGGTAATCACAAGGTTTACGCAGATGTAGATAACAAAAATGCTAAAGTTTAGTCAACACCTATTGGGACTAGAGGTATAATTATTGGTTTTTCATTTTCTATTTTGATTGATTTAGGAGTAAAAGATAAATTCATTTCTCATATTAATGATTTAAAGTGTAAAACCAGCCAACTAGATTTAGGAAGGATGGAAAATAGATTTTAGCACCACGAAGAAAGTAGTTGTAAATGAATGCCTTGAAAAAGTTGAACAAAACTTGGGTAATTTAAAGAATTGTGTGAACTTATTCCTTTCCCATTTAGGATCCTATTATATTATCCTAGGAATGTATTGGTTACAATCACATCAAGTTAATATTGACTATTGCAACAAGAGAGTCCAATATATAGATGATGAAGGTAATATTTTGTTAGGTTGTGGAGCTAAAAGCTTCACTGATGCAAACAGAGAAGGAGGTTGCTGAGAGGTTGTTGAGTGTCACAGTCACTGGTGTCGGTTAGGCCAACTGGCATCAACCAATGGTGGACAGGAATGCAACCGACGTCGGCAGGAGTCGACCGATGTCGGTCACCTCTAGGCAGATAGGGATCGATGTCGATCGCCTATGCAGTTTTGAAACTATTGGTTGCACGAATAGTTTGTTAATGAACTGAGTGTTTGCATGTTAAGAGCTAATTATAGACTTGAAGCTGTAGATCTAATTATTGTAATTAGATGTCTAATTATTGTTTTCATGGGAGCTATATAATAGACTCATGGGCTGTATTGTAATTTGTGCTAGAGAGTAAGAGAGCAAATATTAGCTCTTTCTATGTGTGAAGAGAGCAAGGTGTGTTCCTCCTAGTGCCACAATGCCAAGTATGGGTGTTGGTTTGGAGAATCAGAGGGATTCTTCATGTATGTAGGATCTTGGTTAGTAGGTGTGCAAGGCCACATTTGGAGATCTACATGGTAAGTAAGATCATTGATCTGCAAGTGTATGTGTGTGCAAGGTCTAGGTTTGTAGGTGTGTAGAACCAAGTTGATCTGTAAGTGGCAGCAGGATCAAGGTGACAATAACACAACAGGGAGCAAGATCAGGCAGGATCTACTTGGAGTACGGTGTGTACTTAGTTAGAGAGCAAAGAGGAAGGCAAGGAAGATCCTTCTAAAGTAAGATCATTTGAGTTGCAGGTTGTTACAGGTTCATGAGAGATCTACTTGGAGTGTGTTGTGCACTCGGTTGAGTAAATGTATATACTCGATGTACTGGCAGTAGTGGATACTGACTGGTTGGAGGTGAACACCAACTCTGTGTTTGAGTTGTGTGTTGGGACCGTAAGAGAGAGAGAACTCTTGATTGAAAATTATTGTGCACTTGAGGTGTGGGAAGCCTCTGAGAGGTGTGGAGAAGAAGTGGCATCTTCTTTATTGTATTTTCTTTCTGGATGAGTATTAATACAAGATTGTGTATTGTCTCTCATATTCTGTGTTGTTTCTGAATTCTAGTTATTGTTTACTTCTGGTTAATTCTACATGTTTAGTTGCTTGGTAATCAATGGTGCTTTTGGGTCCTAACAGTTGGTATCAGAGCATGTTTGTTGTTCTAGGTGCCTGACAAGTGGTATCAGAGCTAAGGTTGCAGGGAGCAAGTTTTGTGTTCGGTTACAGGTCACTCTCAGGGGTTTTTGATTGAGTGGGAGTAGAGCAACGATAGAAGAAAGTACACTAAGAATGGAGAAACTAAAAAGCACAAATGGTAAATTATGGTCTTATGGAAAGAAAGAGTAGGTAAAGAAATATTTTTGGTTGGTAGCAGATCAACATGAAGGAACTGAAGATGCAGATGTTGCAGGTGTTGTTGCATAGGATGCTCTGGGAGGTTTCTTGGATAAAGTAGAATCTTGTCTTATAGATTCTGTTGCCTCTTTCCATGCAGCTCGAAATAGAGTATTTTTCCATGTTAAGGTCTTTGGAGACTTTGGAAATATTTATTTAGGGGCTAGTGTGCCTTGCTAAAGAATTGGAAAAGGGGAAGTGAAGCTAAAATTACAGGCGGCCAACACATGGGTGTTGAAGGAGGTCATGCAGGTTCTGGTCTTGAAGATGTGGCTAATTTCTTCAAGAAAGTTGGGTGATGAGAGATGCACAAGAGCTCTCACAGCGGATGCACTTGAATTAGCTGGTGGTAAGAAAGTAGGTATCCTTTATCTATCTCCTTATATTACTAATTCTTCTTCTATTGCGAAGACGTGGCTTTGTAGGCTTGGTCACATGAGCAAAAAGGAGATGCATGTTCTTAAGAGGAAGTCAGATGTGTTTGATAGACTTAAGAACCACAAAGCCTTTGTGTTTATGGAGGAGATGATGGATAGAGATCAATGGATGGGACTGAGTAACTCTGAGCAGGGTGGTTTGGACAGGGTTTTGATCCATGGAGATCTTGCAAGTAAAAAGTCATCACTCACAGGCGAACATAGTTACCAGCATCGGTCATGGGGAACCGACATCGAATAGACAGGTGCCAATGTCGGTCATGTGCAGACCAGAGTTGGTGGTGTCAGGCAGGGTAAGACTGACATCGGTCAGGAGGACCGACGTCGATGATAGTAAGACTAACATCGGTCAGGAGGACTGACGTCGGTAGAAGATAGACATCGATGTCGGTGGGGTCGATAGCCAAGACAGGCGCATAGAACTGACGTTGATCGGATGCAGACTATGTGGTGATCGAGGTTGGTCACTGTAACAAATTTTGGGTAGACAGCAAGCTATCAAGGAGTCTCAAATGCCCATATGGAGGACTGAAAGGGTAAGTAAGCCTCAAATTCATTGTTCCTCTTCTTTATACTCATTGCTCATTATAGAGCAAGAAGGATCCAGGAAATAGTGGGAGCATGGCATGATTAGGATGCAGAACCAAATAGGGGATTTGGTAGGGTTGCCAGTAGGAAGAAAGCACTGAAAGATGAATGGATACCTTTGTTAAAGAATAGAGAGAATGGACACGTGAGACAAAAGGCCAGGTCATATGGTCTTGAGGAAGCTGTAGGACAGTGGTACAAGTTTGACAGGTGGATGACAAAGCATGGCTTTAGTCAATGTCATTGTAACTACTATAGTTACTTTACCAGGTGGGTGATGATTGCAACATCATCCTGTTACTGTATGTTGTGTGTTTGCTTGCATGTAGGGTTACACATAGAGGGGTTTTTGAGCTAAAGGTAAAGTTAGTTCAGAGGTATGTCATGAGGAATTTGGAGCAGTGAAATTCTTTGGCATAAGTGTGTTCTAGAGACATGGAGATCACAGGTTGATTTTGTCTCTGGAGGATTGTGTGAAGCTGGTTAGCACATCGATGGGTTGGACAGTTCTATGAGCAGTGTCCTAATTCACATAATGAGGTTAAGTACATGTGTACTGGACCTGAGTTTTCCCAAGCAGTGGGAGCTGTCAAAAAGTTTGGAGCTGATCTGGGAAAGAAGCACTGGAGGGCAGTTCAATGGATTTTCAGGGATATGAGAGGGACCAGTAGTAGGTTAACATGCAATGTAGGGTCAAGTTCTTTTCTACATGTGTTTGTAGATGTGGATGCGGTAGGTTACTTGGATGACAAGAGGTGCACCATAGGTTGTGTGCTGGTTGGTCTTCAATATTGAGCTTGAAGAGGGATACAAGCCAAGAAATAGATTAGACGGGGTACAGGTATAGGTACAGTGCAACTGTTTATCTCTAAATGGGATATTGTTAGGTTGTGGAGCTAAAAGCTTCACTGATGCAAATAGGGAAGGAGGTTGTTGAGTATCACAGTCACCAGCATCGATTAGGCCAACTGACATCGGCCAGTGGTGGACAGGAATGTAACTGACGTTGGTAGGAGTTGGCCAACATCGGTCACCTCCAGGCAGATAGGGACTGACATCGGTCACATGTGCGATTCCAAAACTGTCAGTTGCATGAACAGTTTGTTAACAAACCGAGTGTTTGCATGTTAAGAGCCAATTATAGACTTGAAGCTGTAGATCTAATTATTGTAATTAGATGTCTAATTATTGTTTGCATGGGAGCTATATAATAGACTCATGATCTGTATTGTAATTTGTGCTAGAGAGTAAGAGAGCAAATATTAGCTCCTTCTGTGTGTGAAGAGAGTAAGGTGTGTTCCTCCTAGTGCCACAGTGCCAAGTATGGGTGCTGGTTTGGAGAATCAGAGGGATTCTTCATGTATGTAGGATCTTGGTCAGCAGGTTTGCAAGGCCACATTTGGAGATCTACATGGTAAGTAAGATCATTGATCTGTAGGTGTATGTGTGTGCAAGGTCTAGGTTTGCAGGTGTGCAGAACTAGGTTAATCTGCAGGTGGCAGTAGGATCAAGGTGACAGCAACACAACAGGGAGCAAGATCAGGCAGAATCTACTTGGAGTACAGTGTGTACTCAGTTGGAAAGCAAAGAGGAAGGCAAGGAAGATCCTTCCAAAGTAAGATCATTTGAGTTGCAGGTTGTTGCAAGTTCATGGGAGATCTACTTGGAGTGTGTTGTGCACTCAGTTGAGTATGTGTATATACTCGATGTACTGGCAGTAGTGGATACTGACTGGTTGGAGGTGAACACCAACTCTATGTTTGAGTTGTGTGTTGGGATCGTAAGAGAGAGAGAACTCTTGATTGAGAATTAATGTACACTTGAGGTGTGGGAAGCCTCTGATAGGTGTGGAGAAGTGGCATCTTCTTTATTGTATTTTCTTTCTGGATGAGTATTAATACAAGATTATGTATTGTCTCTCATATTCTATGTTGTTTCTGAATTCTAGTTACTATTTACTTCTGGTTAATTCCGCATGTTTAGTTGCTTGGTAATCAATGGTGCTTCCAGGTCCTAACAGTTGGTATCAGAGCATGTTTGTTGTTCTAGGTGCCTGACATATTTTAATTATTCAAAGGATCATGATTTCTTCAAATCAAAGAGTAATATCAACTTTACAACTTAATAAGTCTATTAGAAAAGGATTTCAATGGAATGCCCTTAAATTGAATGAGCTTATGGAGGACACAAACACTATTTCTCAAGAATATCCTATTTTGGAAGAATTTATGGATGTTTTTCCAGAATAACTACCTGGATTGCCTCATCGTAGAGTATTTAAATTTGAAATAGATATAACATCTAGGGAAACACCTTTTTCTAAAGCACTTGACTAGATGAATATGGATAATATAAAAGAACTTAAACTTTATCTATGAAAACTATTGGATAAAATAATGATACGTCCTAGTGTATTGCCCTAGGGAATTTGAATGGTTTTTGCGAAGAAGAAGGATGGGAAACTCATACTTTTCATTGATTATAGAATGATAAACAAGGTCACAATTAAGAATAGATGTCTCATTCCTATAATTAATGATCTCTTTGATCAAATAAAAGGAGTAGTTATGCTTTCAAAGATAGATCTTCGATTAGGGTACAATCAACTTTGTATCAATGATGAATATTTTCATAAAATTAATTTTAGAACTAGATATGAACATTATGAATTTTTGGTTTTTCCATTTAGATTAACTAATGCTCCTAAAATTTTCATGAATTTAATAAATAACATGTTATAATATTATCTTGACAAACTATGTTGGTGTTTTTAGATGATATCTTGATTTATTCCCTTAGTGAACAATAACATGAACAACATTTAAAGATGGTGTTGTGGTGTTTGAGGCAACATAAGTTATTTGTAAAGTTGTCCAAATTCTCTTTCTTCCAAATCAAAATCCATTACTTGGGACATGTGATTTTTAATCATGGACTTGTAATATACCCTTCAAATATTATAGCCATTAATGAATGGATAACTCCAAAGAATATACATGAAGTGAGAAGATTCATGGGAATTGAAGGATACTACATAGTTTGTACAAGATTAATCCATAATTAATAATCCTAGAGCCTCTTTGAAAAGGAAGGGTAATAAATTTGATTGGTCTTCTAAGTGTGAATCAACTTTCTAAGATTTAAAATGTTTGCTTACCTTAGCTCCTACTTTAGCCATGTTAGATCCAAATGGTAACTTTAAAGTTTGGGTTGTGCCCTTTAAAGTAGGAATTGGTGTTATTTTAACTAAATATGGGATTGTGGTTACCTATGAGTCTAGAAGGCTCAATACTAATAAGCATAAACACCCCACTCATGATCTAGAATTAGTAGTTGTAGTAATTCATGCATTGAAACATTGGAAAATTTTCATATTAGGAAAGTATTTCAAGTTTAAATTAGACCATTGAATCTTGGTGTATTTGTTTGCTCAAGATAAGTTGAATACAAGGCAAATAAGTTGGATAGAATTTATTAATAATTTTAATATTGATATCGATTACATATAGGGAAATGAGAATATAGTAAATGATGCATTAAGTAGGTGAACCTACATAGATGTTCTTTATTTTAAGGTTTGATTTCAAGGATTCTATGCTTGAACAAAAGAAATCAAACATGGAATGCCTAAAAATCTATGATAAAATGGAATTAAAAAGTTCTTATTGTAATTTTTTGGCTGATTCAGATGGTTTGTTGAGATATAAAGGTAGAATTTTAGTTCCAGTCTTAGGAAATCTGAGGGAACAAATGTTAATTGAAGTGCATGATGCACCTCATTATGTTCATCCTTGTGTCAATAAAATGACACGAGCTGAAATTTATATATTTATAGTCTGGTTTAAATAAAGATGTGGTTGCATATGTAACCAAGTGTTTGGAATGCTAGTCTATGAAATCTGAATATGGTCGTCCTAGAGGATTACTTTATCCTCATTCTATTTGAAAAAGGAAATGGGCAATAATATCCATGAATTTCATTATGGGATTTCCTAAATATTGAAATAAACATGATTCAATCATGGTTGTAATTTATAAACTTAATAAAATGGCTCAATTTATAAAAGACAACATCATGCATGATGTTGTCATCCTTGCCAAAATATTTGTTAAGGAATTAGTTCATCTTTATGGCATACCAGAAGTGACTATCTCATATAGAGATAAGTTGTTCACTTCTCGATTTTGGAAAACCATGATGGTTGCATTTGGAACAAAGCTAAATTTTAGTTCAACTTATCATCCAAAAATATATGGATAGATTGAAAAGTTGAATATTATTGTTGAAGGCATGATAAGAATGTATGTCATGGATCAACAATATAAGTGGGAAGATTTTTTTCCCATGGTTGAATTTACCTATAACAATACCTTCCAATCAGTAATCAAGATGATGCCTTTTGAAGCCTTGTATGGGAAAAAGTATAAAAATCGTTGAGGCTCAAATAACTTGGAAAACAATATATTTTTAGGTATTAAAACTTTGTAAGAGTATGATGAGAAAATGATTGTCATACGTCAAAGATTAAAAGTTGCCTCTAGTTGGTAGAAAAGTTATACAGATTTTAAAATACCACATAGAGAAATTAAGGTTTTTTATAATTGAGGGTAAGACCTCAAAAAAGCTCAATTAAATTTTTCAAAGCTTCCAATTTAGCACCATGCTATGTTGGACCATTTGACATAGTGGAAAAAGTTATCTTGATGGATTTATGTTTGGCTCTTCCTCCTCTATCTAAAATCCATGATGTTTTTAATGTAGCATTATTAAGGAAATATGTTTTATATCCATCACATATTCTAATTTAATTAGAATAATATTTAGGTGGAGGATGAGGAAACAATATAGTTAGAGCCCATCAAGATTCTAGCTTAGCATAACATTAAGTTATAAAAATGAATATTGCAATAAGTATTGGTCTAATGGCATCAAATGGGGGAAAGGAGTGCTACCTAGGAAGATTAAATTTTTATCTTAAAACACTATCCTTAGTTATTTTAAGGCCCCAAGGATGTTGCCATTCTTAAAGGAGGGCGGATGTCATGAATGCACCTACCAAGAATTTTGATCTTGATTATTAGTTTGATTTCATATGTTGTTTTGGAGTTATTATGGATAGAACATTATTATCATTGATATTGATAGATTTACTTTAATGAATTTGATTCAACATTATAATTATTTATTATTGACATAATTATCATATGATGTCAAATACTATTGATGTCTTTGTGAACATGCTTGAAGGTAATTATCTTGATGAGTCACGTTGGTATTAGAACCTGGTGGGCAGTGGAGAAAATGGAATGTGCAGGTAAAATAAATATGATGATGTAAATTATGGTAAAAAAACCCAAGCCTTTTTACTTTTTGATTTTTGATCTTGAACTATATTTATTGGTCTTATGAGATGTAGTCATTTGTTGGTTATGTTTTGTCATTGTTTTAATTTGTCCAATTTTAATTTGTTGTTATTTTGAACAACCAATTTCATTGAGTTGAGAACAAAAATGTTATAGCTTTAATTATATGAGCTTAAATTGAATCATATGCAATAGACATCTTGGATTATTAAAAACAAGATGTCAAAGGTCATAAGACCCTAGAAAATTTATGATATTCTTTATTTTACGATAAGTTTCAAGTTGAAAGTAGACATTTCAAATGTATAAAGCATGAAGTAACAAGAACTATATTATAACATTGCAAGTCCATTATCAAACTTATGAATTTCAATAAAATTATGAGTTCCTAAATATAACTAAGGTGTATGTGCATAAAATTTGGGATATGCCATCAAGGGATTGGGTGTATGTTCATGGACATGGAAATATTTGGATTAAAAATCAAACCATAAGTCCTAAGGACTTAGGTCAAAGGAATATTGATAAATTGGTTACCCAAGTTGATGATTATGATATTGGTTGACTTTGCATGAAACTCAATTAGGGTTTCGTTATGTCAAGCCACATGATGGTTTAGAGGATGATGCATGGAAGTGTGGAAAAACATGTAGGGAGGTCAAGGGTTTTACTCTCACCACCATGCAAGTTGAAACTATGCATGCATTTCAAAGAAGAGTTAGGTGGAATTCCCATTTGGTAGAACTATAAGTTCTACTAGTTGGAACTACCATTGAATGCTATGAAAAAATAGATAAAAGAGTTATAGAGAAAATAAGTATGGGTAAATATATGGATTTGGAAAGTATATTTCAAGAGGAAAAGAGGTTGACAAGTTTATCTTAGTCTAATTTGGGATATAAACAAATAGGTTTTGAGGCTTTTGTTTAAAACTAAATTTTTATTAGGTATTGGATATTTTAGAGTCAAAATACATTATGGTTTTAAAATAATTAGTAAACTCTTAAATAGACCATTGTTTAGTGTTTTGACACAGTTGAGGAACATCATGATGGTGATCCTATGAGTTCTCCTCATCCTTATATGGCATATAGGTGATCCGTAATGATTCATTGCTTGAATAGTTGTGTGTTCATAATTTGTTGTACATTTCTTTGATTTATTACTACTTGGAGTGGTTATTGTTTATTGATTTTGTATATGCACCTTTTGGTTTTGTTTTTGAGTTTTTGTCATGGTCATTTACCATGAATTTTTTATCTTCAAAATGGGTTATTTGATTATTTTTGGATTTGAGTCTTTTATTAGTTTAAGACTATTAGTTGCTTAGACACCCTAAAGTTACCTTGACCCCTTTTGCATCATGTTATTAATATTGTTTGGATGTTCTTTATTCATCATTATGTGCCTGCTTCCACTACCAACTAATGGTTGGGGTGGGTAGGGAAAACCACTGATGGATGGGCTTATTTTTATCATGTGGATAGATTAGATTGCATGGACTTGATGTTTATGGATGAAGATCAGTTTGTTTAATTTCATGTGTGTGCATTTTTTAATAAGGCTTTTGATTAAAAAAATAAGGAAAATGGCCATGAAAATTATCCTACTTATGAACATATTTTTTATAATATCTTTGTGTAAGTCAATAATTAGAGAATTCTAGTATTTGTTGAAATATGAAGAGGAAAACTAGTCTTTATCTGTGTATCCTTGGTCCATATTGTTACATGGTTTTCATGGATGATATTTGCATTTAGTTGATTTATCATTTTTCATATATTTTTGTTATGCAATTTTAATAGTGAGGCATGAACAGATAATATTATTTTGAGTGTTTTCCTTGAGATTGAATTATGGTTGAATACTTGTGTTAACATGCTTATTAAGACTTTGCCCAAGTATTAATATAAATTTATGGTTATAAGCTTCTTTTAGGAAGATGTTATTGGTATTCATTGCTATGAATAAAATGAAATCATGTCTTGGCTTACTGTTATCATTATTAAGATAAAGTGGATCATAGTTTTGAATAGTAATTAGGATTTATTCTTAATAAAATATTTGGGTTTTGAAGTATGTATAGGCATGCATTAATTTTTTTATTTATGTGGCTTCAATGTCATTTATTATCTGGCATGAATTAAAAAGAATGAGAATTAATTATATTAGTAAGAGATTTGTAGAGGTTTGTATACCTGATTTGGAGGAAGTTTACTAATATTGTAGTTGTATTAAGATTCTAGTCATCTCA